>RSDY01000011.1:0-283851 GCA_010758995.1 Sporobolomyces pararoseus
ACCCTAACCCTAACCCTAACCCTAACCCTAACCCTAACCCTAACCCTAACCCTAAGACTTCTCACGACTCACAACTCGAAAAAGCGAGTTAGATGCACCCGTACTGCTGATAGAGAGACGCTTTTAACGACCCATCTTTCGATGAGCGAAACCAACTTCTGAGGTCGGTTTCCGAGAAAACGATCACGAGAAGTCCGCTTCTTCGAAGATACCGGAGCTGCGGATTGTGTCGAGGTTTAGTAGAAGATGAGTGAGACTGCCGAGTGAAGAAGAAAGAGAGGGGAGGAGAGTTTGTGGAGAAAGAGGTGAAAGATAGTTAGATCGAAAAAGCTTGAGAAGGGTCGAGATTCGAGATAGTCGTGAGAAATGTCGGGTCGGAGGAGGAGGTACGTCGAGTGACAATCTGAGCGATTCCTACGAAAAATCGAGCTGATGAGACCGCAAAGTCGAGTCCGTGTCGATCTCGCGAAGAAAAAGGAGGAGAGAAGTGAACTTACAGGTGGAGGCCCCGTCAGACTTCGCGCTGTACCAACGGCTTGTCCAACTACAACGACATTCCTCAACAGTCAATTACGTATGATAAGTCAGCTAACGCAACAGGAGAAGTTCAGAAAGAACTGCGGAAAGGCGAGAAAGTCGAACTCACGATCTCTATTCACAAGTCCGCTGCTATTCCTCCTATATTAGTACCACTCTTCTCGTCATCCACAATCCATACCTGCGTTCTAGAAGCTGAAATTGAGGCGGACTCGCTGAAAGAAAGAAATGGACTCCCGAATCTTCCTATCCAAAGTACTCTATGACTCTATTTGCGCTCTTGGTAGCTAGATCCAACTTGCTAAGGGTCTTTGAAGAGGGAGCTGCTGGTTTAGAGGGGCTGAAGAGAGGAGGATTGTGCGGGGGAGATGACGAGATCACGTCGAAAGAAGCGACTGGAGGACAGGAGAACAGCTCGAGAATGCCTCCATGAGATTGTTTGATATTTTCGAAGAGTGTACAGGTCGCCAGGTTGGCAATCTGAGGACGAGGTAAAGAGTTGGAAGGGAAAGGAAGAATTCACTCAACTCGCCTTCGTCTGAAACCTAAGAAACGGCTCAATATTCCGTGTTTGCAGCGATCCGTCGAGAGACGAGTCCCGATATGAGACTGATTCGTTCCGTAAGCACCTTCGCGACGATGCGAAAAAACTCTTTGCTTCGAATTTTCAACTCTGGACGTCTAGATTCTTTGTAAAGCTACTTCTGAAAATCCAATACAACAACCGTACGCGATACAACAGAAAACTACGAAAGTGAAGCCATTTCGAAAATCTTTTCCATTAAACCTGAACCCTTTGAAAGTTTTCCGAGACTGAATTGTTTGAGAACTGCTTTGAATCCATCAGTTTTACGAACTGCAGGCTGTAAATACAGAATGCAAAAGCATTAGTTAGTCTCGATCAAGCGAAGAACTAGGATTCATCTCGAAGGTGAGGAGAAACTGACCCAATTTTTGACAAAGAATTCGAGAATCGGTTTCTGAACAGCTTCGTAATCGAAAGAGAGTGGACTGAAGAGCTCGTATGCAACCTATACAGATCGACCAGATCAGTCAGCGGAGGAGAAAGAATTGAGGAGAACGAAGAACGTACATTTTCGACACTCAAACTTCGAACGACGAAACCCAAACTCAAATCTCGTAAATCCTCCAAATCGTACAAATCTGCGAGTCGATACATAGCCGAAGAGGAACAAGGATCAATTTTGCGGTAATTGAGGTCCTCAATGTCCCAAAATTTGTCCGAGAGCCATTCTATGGGAGATTTATCGAGAGCGTTGTTCTTTGACTTTTCGACGAGATACTCCGAAGCGAGGGGATGAAAAGGAACTATAGGGACGTGTAGGTATCTGATCATGGCTCGGTAGGTACGAAAACTGAGAGAGAGCAGCAACTGAATTAGTATTCCCGCTCGGAACAGATTGAAGTGAAAACAGGATAGAAACTGACTCGATCTCGCGAACATCCACCACGTTCAGCAATTTGCCATTTCCTGTCTCAGACGGACTCTCTCCGACAGCTTCCTCGACAGCTTCCTCGTCAGCTTCCTCGAGCTTGATCCTTTTTCGGCTCCGTTCGCTCAAAGGAGAACGTTCAGTGGAGTTGTTGGCTACACCTCCATCTTGAGGAGCTCGAGGAGTAGATTCTTGTCTTTGAATCGAAGGAAGGAAAGGATAGAGCTGCTCATTGATGAAAGGGGAAATCGAACTGCCGTCTTCGTCTTCATATTGCAATGATTTTTCAATATTGAATCTTCTTCTCGAGTTTGATTCAGAAAAGCCAGACTCGAATACTATACAAAGAGACTGGATTAGTGTGCTAAGCAACAAAACTGATAGGGAGAGTCTTTGGCTTACGAGTTTCGAAGTGCGAAGATTCAGAGACGAGAATTTCTTTGCAGGCGAAAATGTGAAACGGGCGTCCTTCGGCTTGATGGATGACAAAGACGGTATCGGCGTAAGATGAGTAGTCAAAGAAGTTGAGTACGGAACTGTAATGCGATAGAGATTGTTGAGGGAACTCGTTCCCACTCAAAACGCAACGAAAACCGAAAGATTTCTGTACAAACCTATCAGTAACCAAAAAGCGACGAGAGACGAGAGACGAGAGCACAAGCGCACCAGTTCATTGTGCATTTCCAAGATCTGCGCCACAGTGAGCTTTAGGGACCTTCCCCAGTTGTTCTCGTCACTGTCAAACTTCTTGTCCAACTCCATCTGTTTTGGCTCGATCTTCGATGATGGCTTGCGCATCACAATCTGTTTCCAAAGAAGAGTTGAATGACAATCTAGGTCGAAGTGAAGCGCAAAACCTACGGAGATTTCCCACTTGAATTGACCTCTTCGACTCCAAGACCTTGTTGAACTAGATGAGCGGGCGTCCTGAAGCTGAGGTAGTGCATTCAGAAATAAGTGTGGTTGATCTTCTTCCTCGAATTTCTGGAGTCAAGTTGCCGCCGTCAGCTCTGCGCTACGAAGGAGAAAGAGAAAAACTCACCGAGGCAAAGTGGAGTTTCCAAGCTCCGCTACCAAATTCGTTGCTGAACTAGACGTTGAAGAGACTCTCAGCTGACATCGCGATCGAGAGGTCTGACAATGAGAAGACGCACGAGATCGCACTGCGTTCCAGCGAGATGATGTTTTCGAAGCTCTGAAATCTCTTCTTCCGAGAGCATCCAAGTGACATCGAGCTAGCACATGATGCAGACAGTCAGTTCATTTGTGTAAGGCCTCCCAGGCAGTGAAACGTAGCTCACCTTGTGAGAACCAACTTCTTTGAACAAATCTCCCATCTCTGCGGGAATCAGCGATCCGAACTTTTCAAATGTGCTCGTCTAGTATTTGGAAGCTTGTGAGAGCATCAAGAAGACCTGAATCGATGAACGAGAGGTGCTGTGAATGGTAGAAGGGAAAGAAGTTCTTCGATCAACTTTCTCCTCAACACCTCTCACTCGCCTCCTGCAAGTCCTCTCGTGCACAACAGAAGCACCAACAAGATACTCCGAACCGATTCGGCGGAAGGAGGTGAACTCTTCCTGCCCTCCGAGTTGTTCCTCCACCTCCAGTCGGGAATGATCCTTTCTTCTCACAGCTTCCCTCAATAGACCTCTTGAATGGTCCCTAGCAGACACTTTGCTCTTCAAATCTAGCTTAGAATGTAGTGTCAACGAGTCGAGCGCAATTGTCAGGTCTTAAATCTAATCAGACTGAATTCTTCGGCGATTTGAGGTTGGACTAGCTAGACTAGTACGGACAAGAAGCCTGTGAGTAGGTCATTCTTTCCACTTCCGTCACCGGTTATAAAAGAAGCTCAGCTTGAGAGCTCATATTTTGAATGCTTCGCAGTTTTCGGAAATTCACTCAACCTCGACAGTCTTCGAATTCCTCGACCGCCTCGCTCACGTATCCGTCGTGGACTGCCTCTATCTTTCCTTTGACGGCATTCCCGCCTCTCAACGACTATCTCTCGACTCTGTTTCGCCCAAAATCGAATCTCTTCCTCTTTCTCCCTCGCCGCCTTCTCTCATTTCACTTCAAGCGGCTCCCCAACATTACATACTAAAGCTTTGATGCTCCTGGTAGTAATCACGAGATGTATTGCGAGCCCTCGAACCAGCAACAATCGAAATTTCAACAGGTTCGCGGGAAAAGTTGGGTTGATGCGGAAGAGAATCTCTAGAAGATTGATCAGATTACAGTATGTGCATGGAGAGACTGATGAGACGTAAAAGGTGAGCTCAGTTCGATCGGCTCATCTCTTTCTCCCTCCGACAGCTTTTTCTCTCGCGAATCTTGGTCCGTAATTCTCGTTTCTACCCTTCCCCGCTCTCCTGGTCTCGAGAGCTTCACTAACGCGCTCTCTCGGAGTTCTGTAGACTTCAATTCTTGACTGCTCAAGATGGACCTCACTTTTCCTTCGAGAGTCTCTCGCTACTCGATTCTGGCTCAATTCCTCACTCTCGAAATAACCCTCCTTCCGGTCGGCTCGACCCTTCTGCTCGAATCGACATATTCCCTCGATTGACCCGTGCTATCTAGTGCTTCACCGGCTGGGTCATATCTCGCTGAAAGAAAATTTCGGTCGATCAAAGTGAGTTTGAACTTCCTCGTTTTTCCTCTTTCGAAATTTTGCGTCTAACACTTGAGCTTCCATCGCTCGTTTCGATAGATGGAACAACTCTCCTTCATCTTCTTCGTCGTCACCATTCACGCTCAGACTCCCGTAGACGACCTGAGCTTTCAAAGGGAAGAACTGAGCTTTCGAAAGCGCGACTCCCTCTTTCCTTTCCTCAACAATCTTCTCCGATTCCCTCTCACCAATAGAGCAATGGATGAGCAATCTGAACTCGCTCGACTCGCTACTTCAATTGTCCAGAAACTAGAATCTATCTCTCGAGAAGCGGAAGATCAAGGAATGGACGAAGCGGAAGTCTCTTCTTGGGCAGAAGAAATGGTCGAGGTATTTGATCTACCGAGTGACCTACTCGAAACAGGGAGAATCAATCACGAGGATCTAGAATGGTTATCGAAACGACTGAACGAGATCGATACGAGCAAAGTGAGTCTTTCTCTCCCTCATCTTCGAACCAGGTCTCTCGAGACTCATCAATCTCGCCGCTACAGACTCTACCAACGCCAAAAGATCTCTACAATGAGCTCCGAAAGAGATGGCAAGCAATAATCGCTCGACACCCCTACGGAATCGCTCACCGTTTCGAATCGAAAGGAACCGAAATCTTTCACGCTTTGATGGCTTGGGCTTGGGAATTCGATAACATTGTTGGGCATTTGAGTGATGACAACCTAGGAGAACATATTAGGGACAGGAGAGACGTTGAGATGATGATTAACTGGATCGATGATTTGGGAGATTTACTCGAAGAAGATGAGAATTGCGTGAATTTTTTCAACTTTGACCAGCTCTCTACCGAAGATGATTATACTCATACTCTCGGTCGAATATAGGCCACGCTGAAAGAAGAAGAAGTAGAAGCGACGAACGAAACTCCTCCCGGTTCAAATCCTGATCTTCCTCCTTTCCTCCTCCCGTTTCGAGCTCGACATCTCCTCAAAGAAATCGATTACCGACATCGACATGTCGAAGAAGTCCCGAACTCGTCTTCGCTCAGATTCGCGTCTGATCAAGCCCAGCAAAACTCGGTTCCGATTTCAGCTCGCAAACTTCAAACTATCTATCTCGACATCGAAGCGGCTCATCTCGAAGTTGTAGCAAGACAAGGAACCCCGGACATGAAGTAGCTCGTAGGGGAAAACGGTTTCGTTTTTTTTTCTCGAAAAGTTTCGTTTCGTTTCTTCGAATCTCGAAATGAGAACAAATCAATATTTCTCTGCGACCGGTTCGATTTACATTCTTTACACTGCACGTTCTGAGAGAGGGGGATATTTTGTCCGAGTCTCTCAGATGAAATCGTCGTTCAAAACGAGATCGAACTAGAAACCGCGCGAAATTCGCTCGACTTGTTGATGGACCCGCCTTCGCGTTCAGGCAATGCTGAAGAGACTCTCGACGAGGTCACCACCTTCGGCAGAAGCTTAATACGTGAGAGAAAATTCGTCAAGTTAAGAGTTCGTATATTGAACGATCTCGGGTGGTATAGTGATAGCAGGAATTCTGTAAGTAAGTCCAGAGTAAAGCATAAAAGAGTGTAAAAAAGTAGTTCCGGAAAAGGGGTAGGTAGAGAAAGCGAACGATTTAATGAAAGAAAAGATTTGAAAGTCGAAGAACAGATAAGAGAGAGGAGGGTACAGAAGAGGGAGAAGAAGTAGAAGAAGAGCTGGAGGAAACAAAGAACGATTAACTCGAGAGAACTTCCAACGAAGAGTACGAAAGAAAACTCACACGAATATGTTCTCAACTTAGTGCATACCATCGTAAGGATCTTCATCGTGATGGTTTCCATTCCTAATACTCAACCTCCTAGCTTGTTCTCTCTCCCTCTCTTCCTTCTCCCAATCGTTTCCAGTTTCAGCAGTCGTGACTCCTTGAGCACGGAAGAAAGTTTGTTGAACGTTCGAGTTTGTAGGAGTTCCAGACCTTTCCGGGAGGTACTCGATAGGGGAACCAGTTCGTTGTTGTTGCTGACGAGAGAAGTTACCGTGAGAAGGGGAATAAGGTTCATCGTCTTCGTGAACGAGCGAGAGAGGTCTCTCATCAGGGTGACCTTGAGAAGAAGAACCTCCGGGACGGAGATTGGGAGGAACGATTTGACGAGACTGACCATCCGAGTATTGAGAGTAGGAAGACATCTGAGAGTTGTTGCGAGAGAGATCACCTCCGTTCATGTTCATCGGAGGAGCGACTCCGTTCCAGTGACCTGCAGCGGCGGAAGATAAACCTCCAGTTTGATCGGCGAATTGAACAGGCTGGGGAGCTTGAGGGTAGTTGCCGTAAGGATCCATAGGAGCGTAAGTTCCACCGAGGGGAGGAGAATGGTTCGGGAACTGAGGTTGTTGTTGTTGTCCTCCTCCGTATTGCATAGGAGGCGAAGGAGCGGTAGGAACGACTTGACCAGGTTGGAACGAGGGCATCATCTGTTGATGTTGGTAGTGGTTCATGATAGCGGTGGGAGGTCGAGGGTTGTTGAGAGTTCCACCTCGAGCTAAACCAGGTAAAACTGCTCCGACTCCGACATTCGACATTGAATATTCGCTCATTTGAGGAGAGTGACCCATTCCTCCTCCTCCATTGTGGTACGACTCGGGGTACGCGTCGTCGTCGTCGAGCATGACTGAAGCACGACGGAACTCGTCCTTGTCGAAAGGAGAGATTTGATCATCGTCGTTCTTGCGAGAGTACTTCTTGAAGAGGAAAGCGACAAGAGCTGCTACGAAAACGACTCCTACGACGGCACCTGCGACGATACCGATAACTCCTCCAGTTCCGATACTCGATCCCGAAGAACTTCCAGCGGTCGAACTCGCGAGAGAAGCAGTTCCGGACGAACTCGATGCGGCTGATCCCGAGACTACTACTACGGTCGTCCTAGCCGAAGTCGAGAAGGCGGTGTCGGCTTGATCCGAAGTGCTGGCAGCTCGAGAACTAGTCGTGGTGGTCGTAGTCGTCTGCGAAAAGAGAGAATTTCTTCGTCAGTTTTTCGACTTTCGACGCTACTGATCTCGACAACAAGTGACTCACAGAAGTGGAAGAAGTCGTAGGAGCGGTAGAAGTAGCTAAAAGAGAGAAGGAAGAAAAAGGTCAGTTTCCGAATATTCTTCTCAGTTTCTCAACCCGCTTGAGCGTTTCTACAAGGCCTGTTCCATTCGATCCAAAGTACCGTTCTGCTCATTTTGTCCCCTCGCAGAACCGTCAACCCCTTGACCATCTTCGTCCCGCTCTTCGATCAATTTTTTCTTATTCCTATTTCTTTCGTCGGTTTAACCCTAACTCTCTTTCACCGGTTCTGAAGCTCCTATCTCCCGTCTTTTGCACCCAGTGTAACCATTTCCTCGATGAAAACCCGAATAACTAGTCTCAGGAACGAAGAAAACGCGTCTCGAACAAGGGTTGTTTACGCGTCGTTCTTTGTGTTGAGTGATCGGTAAAAAAGGGAAAAGAGAGTCGGAGAGGGAGAAAGAGAGGGACGGTGTGAAAAGGGAAGAGGAAAGTCGAAAAAGCAGAAACGAGGGGGTTTGTGCACGGTAATCGAGATGAGAGAGAGAGAGAGAGAGGTGGGAAAGGGAAACCGAAGAAACCGAATGAAAAGAAAGGGAACAGGCCTTGAAAGAACTCACTAGTAGTAGTAGTCGAACTCGATGAAGAAGAAGTACTCTCTTGAACTGGAGTAGTAGTCGTAGTAGTCGAAGAAGAAGAAGAGGGAACGAGCGAACTCGAACTAGTTTCTACCGGTGCTGCCGAACTAGTAGTCGTAGTGGTAGAAGGAGGAGCTGCTGAGGTCGTAGTAGCTGCTGCTTGAGTAGTAGTAGTCGTAGTAACTGCAGGGGAAGAGGCGGAAGAGTCGGAAGAAGATCCACCGGCTGCTGCGTTTGGAAGAGTTCCTTCACCTCCAGTGACTCGTTGACGACGAATGAGTCTATCCAACGCGGGTGAGTGGTGTTGTTCCATTGTTCTGTTGGAGTGGAGAGAGGACTGGACTTCTGGGAGAGGAAAAGAGAGGTGTTTGTTTTGATCGTCGGTTCAAGTTGAAAGAGTGTAAAGAGGTCGGATTCGAGAGGGGGAGAGGACGAGGTGCTGTAGATTGATCGAGCTGCAACTAAGCACTCTAGAGGGCGATGAAGATTAGAGGGAGGGAGGGGGAAGAGGGGGAGAGAGGAGGAGGAAGAAAAGAGGGGAGCTAGCAGGAAGAAGGGGAACTTATTTTTTCAAAGTCGATTTTCGTGCAGAACTCTTCTCTAACTTTATGCAGTGGTAGTAGAACGTTCAAAAGAACAGCAAACGCGGTCGGTATTAATTCGCAAAAATTAGTCGAAAATAATTCGGAAACTCGCTTCTTCCTCACACACCTCGAAAGAATGCAAGACTGCTTTCGGAGGAGAGTATGAGACATCATAGCATTGCAAGGTCATACCGGATAAGGAGAGCGAGAAGGCGAGGAGAAGAGAATGAAGTAAGTGATACAAAGTCGAGCGAAAACGGAATCACGAGCCGTCGCTAATCCAGACCTTGGAAAGTCTCCCGCTTATCGAAGTAAAGGGAGTACTTGCGGTGAGAGAGGGGAGTTAAGGAATGCGTGGTGCCAACTTGCGCGTTGTCGAGCTTTCGGAAGAAGAAAATCGTTGAAACGAAGGGTCGTTGAGAAGAAGGGAATTTTTTCAATAATGACAGGGATGGGAAGTAAGGGCGAGGAATATGTCAGAGGAGGTATAGGAGGCGGGAATAGACGAGTTTCGAGAGAGTCAGCAAAGATAAATTGAGATGTCGAAATAAACCGAATTGCCTGCACTCACGATTCGATGTCTGCCATCAAGAACAGATGGAAGATAACTCAATTCCACAGGAGGTGGAGAGATTGCGCTACCTTTGTTCTGTTGCCGGGAAAGGAATCGGTCAAGGAGAGCTCGACTCGAAAGGATTCGACGAAATTTACCAATTCCAGATAGTGATCGATTAGTGTTGCGAGATAATCTGCACGATTGGCGATCCACCTGAACTTCTCACCACTAATCCATCGAAGGACCTTGCGGAGATCGCTCATGAGACCTAGTTGCTGGTCTAGTGAGAATTGGTCCCAGTTCGGCAAAACGGCGAGAATGAGCTTTCCGACTGTTTCGTCGCGTTTCGTTCTTTCGACGTAGGCTTGGAGCGACCGAGGTGATAGAGAGGTTTCACCAGGAAGGTACATTGTCACTTGTTCAATGTGAATGAGGAGGAGCTGAGGCTGTTACGGCGAGAGAGAAAGAAAAGAAAAGACACGACAATCAATACTCTGCTCTCGATTGGTTGCGACGAGCGTGTAGACGAACCATGATTTTAAAATACTTGTCGCCGTGCAGCAACGTTTGAACTCCAGGTCCAGCTTCGTAGAATCCGACGAGAGGCTAGAGAAGGAGTCGGAGGAAGGAAGGAGTCAACATGCTGAGCATTTCAAGAGCAGTAGACGCATATGAGAGGACCAGGATGAACTTACTAGAGTAGCGACATTTCGAGGAGCAGAGCTATTGAGAAACTCGACGACGTCTTTTAGTCTTTTCTCAATGTCTTCCAAGTCTGCCCTAGCGAACAAGCGCAGATCGTTGTCGTGACCATATTGAAGGCTCACACGAGGCAGAACCGACTTCAAGTAGTGCTTAGCAGTATTGCGCCAAGCTGTGCAGATCGTCGTCGATCCGAGATGAGAAAATGCACCGTTTTCTGTCGATATGTTGTGCGTAAGGTACCCAGCGATACTGTTGAGATTGGCGACTTGATAGGGAGACGGTTGCATGAGGTTTTTGAAGCGTCGAGAGATTCTAGTCGAAGGAAGTAGGAAGAGAAAGAGAAGAAGTGAGGGCCAAGGATATCGACTCTCGAGTTCGGCCTCGAGCTTCGTTCGACACACGTGGTGGATGAAGATGCCTGAGCGTACATTGAACGTAGGAGCTCCGAGCACTGAGCTAGGGAGCCGCCGGAAGCTGGGGAAGAAGACGAGCTGGGACGTGACGCCGCTTTGCCGATGAATTCGAAGCAGGAGCACCACTGAAGTGTACGACGATGCGTGATCCGATCAGCGTGAGCTCAAACTAGGCAGCGTTCAGCGCTCCGAGAGGAGGAACGAGGCGGTAATTGGTCATGAGAAGGGAATTCGAGGGTGCTTACGGGAAGAAGCTTCCAGTCTGTGACTTCTACCAGTCAAATCATAGATAGTGTAGGCTCGTAACGGTCTACAACAATCCCTAGACCCCGAGAGAGCTGGTGAGGAGATCAATCAATGAGTTCGTCGAAGAAGAACAGGTCGACTATGAGCTGGAGAGTTCGCTGATTGTTCTGAGGCTGGATGTAGTAGATTCAAGAGATGTTGCGGTAGCTCTTGAGCAGTTTCGAGAAGTCGAGTGAGTGGTTAGAAGTCAAGAGTTTCCTCAATCTCTCTTTCCCCTCAACGTCTCACTTCGACTCGCAGAAGCTACCTTCAACAGAGCACAAAATATCGAATAACACTACAGAACCCGTCTCGACTGCGCCTTTTTCCCCGAAGACTTTGTTCAAGTTTCCCCTTGTTCTCAGAACTCGAGCGCTCTCTCCTTCTCGACTTCTCGACCTTTCAAGAGCTCTTGTTACCCCAGACGAACCTTCTACCAGACTCACAGAAGAGCGTAACAACCACATCTAGAAGTCAAGTCAATCCTTCAAACCGCTCTCGCTCGAAGAACGAAGGAAAGATGGTCATCTGTGAAACTACCTTGTTCTACGGCGTATTCGTCAAAACTACTACTCTCTGTTTCGCTGCCGACGCCTACGCCTACTCGAAGCAGAACCTCCTCGCGATCGACATGATTCGTTCTCGTCTCCGTCGAAAAGAGCTCTCTTTCACCGTTCCTTCGACCGCAATCTCTCGTGTCCCCGACGACGTATGGATCAAGATACAACAAGCTCGTCTTCAACGTGCTACACTCAATGCAGAGCTGATGGAGTTGCGAAACCTAGGAGAAATGGAAGGTCGTCAAATCTGGGCAGACGAATGGGAAGAGATTCATCAGGACGAGAACGCTGTAGGATTGTTTTGGGAGGAAGGAGGTGTACAGAGCTTGGTAGAATGTCGTCTCGATGTGAGTGATCTCTTCACAGCTGATTCAAACTGGCTCGAAAGCGACAGAACTAAAAAGAAGTCGCTTTCCCTCTCATTTTGCAGCGTATCGCATCGCTTCTACGTGACTATGGACTCGCGGTTCCCCTCACATTTTCTTCTCTCGTACGAGAAGAGAGTGAAGGAATGGATGTTTTTTCTCCGATCAGTCTCCGTCTCGAGTCGAACGAATCGGAATCTCCTGTTCTCGCTCTCGAGGGAGAAGGAGGACCCTGGGACGAAAAGCACGCCGTTGCGCAATTCTCCAAGACCGCTTTCACTCTCCCTTCCGATGTCGACCTTTGTTTCAAACGTTTCCTCGCACTTTTCAACCTCGTCGCCGAAAACCCTCTTTCCCCCTACTTTCCATTCTCCCTCGCTTTTCCAATCTTCTCCTCACCTCGAATCTACCGAGAAAATGAAAGGAAAGAAAGGAGACAAACCTTAGATCTCGGAGAAGGAACGTCAAGTCAACGAACAACGAGAGAAAGCTCACAAAGCAGTTTGTTGCTCTCAACCTATTGTTCAACCTCACTGGCATTTGTGGACTCTTCTTCGTTGATCACTCTCACTTTCGTACAAGTTTTCGTAGGAGGAAGAACTCGGTTTGCAAAGTAGCACTTGTAAGACACGAAGATAATCGAAATCTTGAGAGTCAACCTCGCGCTCGATCTAACTCTACATACTCTCATCCTGACGTCGAGCTCGTTCATACGCTTATTTGACATACGATTCTCAACCTCGTCACTGTCACCGCCTGAGAAGCCCAGATCCTCTGCATGGACCTTTCGTCAAAGACCTTCAAGGCTCGTTCTCGCTTCGGAACCCCTTTCCTTTCTTTCTTTCTCTTACTTGCTCCGCATATGAGTACATCATCATCAAGTCTATCGCAAAAAGTCAATGACCAAACAGCTAGTAAACTGGCGAGCGACTCATCCTCCTCCCCTTCGAGCACTTTGACTCCAACTTCCCTCGTCTTCAATACCCCGTCCATCGTACCCTCCCCTACAACGACTTCCACATCTTCGCTCTCCTCAACCTTCGAACGAAACAAAGCTCTCATCCTATGCCTCGGAATCCTTCTTCCCGTCTTTGTTTTCGTAACGATAGTTCTCTGTTGCAAGTTCAGTTGTGGGAGACAGAGGAAGAAAACTTTGGCTAGAGAGAAAACCGAGGATGAACAATTGACGATGATTGAAAGTGAGCAGTTTTTCTCGAAATATTCGATTCTCGCGAAAAATAGAACTAACCCGTCGAGGATAGAACGAAATTCTTTGAGCGACTTTATGTCGAGCGATGATACAGTCTCCGACAGCGACGACGATGAGAAGTCAGTGAAAAGTTTCGGTGATTCTCGTGGGAAAGATAGTAATCGAATTTGAAGAGAAGTAAGGTAAATAGACGGTGTAAATTTAGAGAAAATAGGTACTACTGCCATTGCTACTTCAAAAAATCAATCGTGAAATGAGAGGGAGAGAGAGATGGAAGGAGGGGTATCATATCGACAAGAGGAACAGGAATGAAGAGGTTGAAAATAACTTTGTACGAAAAAGAAAAGAAGTGGTTTACTCTTTGAGTTTGAGAGCAGCACCGTATCCTACAGCGACTGCGAGAACGACTACTGCACCAGCCCAAGATACTGGTAGACCAGGTTGAGGCTGTCGAAAGCGAGAGAAAGAAAACGTACATCAGTGATTGTCCAAAGTTGAGAAAACGGAGAGAGAAACTCACTGGAGATTTGGAACTCCTCAGTCCTGTACTTCGAGACTCTTCACCAGTCTCGCTCGACGAGAGATGGTTCCCACCTCCTCCGACTCTGCTCCCTGCTTCACCTCCGATAGTCGAATCTGAATCACTCGCTAGGTTTTCACCCGCAGCGAGAGAACTTGCGAGGTTGCGAGAAATGGTAGGGATCGAATTTGTCGAAGAAGAAGATGATGATGAAGAAGAAGCTCCTCCGTTCGGTGGGTTGGGAACGATGGTCGAGCGTTTTCTCCTCCGAGTAGCTCGCTTTTTCGGCGAAGTCGAACGAGCGGTCGAAGAGGCGGCTTGAGTAGTCGATTCACCTTCGGCTTCGTCATCCTCCTCACTTCCTTCACTCTCCCCTTCTGCCAATTCAGCCTCGGCAGTCTCTCGCTTCTTCCTCTCTTCCCAATCTTTGACGACTTCCCACAACTTTTCTCTTTCCTCTCTCCAACCTTCTTTCTCTCTCCTCCAACCTTCCTCGAAAACTTCTTTCCATCCTTTCCAACGTTCCTCGCATTCCCTCATAACCTTTCCTTGAGCTTCTTCGACTCTTTCCTCGACGGCAGTTTCCAGAGAAGCAATCTTTTCTTCGAGTAGTTTGATCGTCGAAAGGGTTTCAGAATGTTTAGTTTGGAGTGATCGACCGAGTTGGATAGCTTCGTCGAGTTCTGCCGAGAGTGCATCGAGTCGAGCAGTGAGAGCCGCGTTTTGTTCTTGAAGGACTAGTCGTTCTCGTGCGAGTTCGTCGACGTCGATCGATGTCGATTCCGAAGTCGAGGAGGAAGGAAGTGAGACGTTGGAGATCAGAGGTGAAGTCGAAGAGGGTTCCGAAGTCGTTTCTTCCGATTCGAGAGGGGAAGCGACAGTTCCGTTGACTTGTTTCTTCTTTTGTTGCTTCAGAGGTGAAGACGACGAGGGAGCTTCGACTACTGTATCGACTGAAGCGATACTTCTCGCGTCGTCGTCATCGTCACCTTCCTCTTCCCTCTGCTCTTCCCGTTCCAACATTCTCGCAACTGGACTTTCTCTTCCGTTCCTCTGACTTTCCCTCTCTCGTTCTCGTTCCCTCTCCCGTTCACTCTCTTCTCTCCTACCGTTCTCCTCCATCAACCTCCTCAAGTTCTCTACTTCTTCTCGAACTCCTTCTTGCTCTTTCAACATTCCTTCGAGATCTCTAATCCTTCCAACGTGACTCGCCAAATCGTTCAACTGTTGTTGGAGAGCTTGAATAGACTCGTTCGATGCAGCACCAGGTTGAGCTCGAGGTGGGAAAGAAGAAGTAGTAGGGTAAGGTAAAGGCCCGTTCAAAGGTTGTCTCGAAGCTCCTCCTCCTCCACCACCTCCCAAAGTGTCGTGAACGTCACAAAGAGTCGAATTGACATCGTTCAGATTCGATCCGGTATCCCTAGATTTCTGTAATTCTCCTTGCAGCCTCGATAAGACGTGTTCGAAACTCAAACCGTTTTGAGCGTTGATGGGAGCTCGAGCGGGTCTTCTAGCTGCTCCAACTCCTCCACCACCACTCATCATTCCTTGTCCTCCCGGACCACCTTGACCTCCAGCTCCTCCAAGCGAAGATTGTTGCTGATTCTGATGTTGCATGTTCTGTTCTCCGGCTTGTCGGTACCAATTGTTGAACTCCCTGCAAAAAAGAAAGAGATCGCAAGTCAGTTTCGTCTCTCACGATTGTGGAAGGAGAAGCGTACCGAGAAGAAGCGATAGCATCATCTGCGTTCATGACCAAGTGTACTTTTGCAGCAACTTTGTGATGAACGATAGTTTTCGTATCGTCTGTCAAGATATCGATACCAAATTCCTAATTTTTATCGAAAGACGACCTGATTAATCCTCACGTCTGACAGGAGACAAGGTAGTCTGTACGTACTACTACATCGTCGGTATGAAGTTCAAAGATGTCTGATTCTGCAGATTCAGGAGATAACCGTTCTCCATTGATAAAAGTTCCATTTGAAGATTTAACATCTTTAATGAAAACCTATTCCTCTCATCCACACTAGTTAGCTCAATCTTCAAGATTCACCTTCCGAAAGTGTGTATTTACCTTGTTCTCTTCTGACCAAACTTCGGCATGAGCCCTACTCAAAACTTTTGAATCGAAATAACCATTCGTTCCATTCGGTACGGTTTTAGCGTTCGTTTGCCTTCCAATCTTTACTTTCAATCCCGGTGGATCTAGTGAAATTTGTTTCGGTACGAAAGTGTTGTTGAGTGGGGTTAAATGAAGTGCTGGGAAGATTGGAGGGTTCGAAGAAGCGGACGCGGAAGAATTCGAACCAGATGCTAGAGAGGGAGTCGAGGTAGTGGTCGTTGGTGGGAGGGGTTGAGACGGGGAAGGTGTAAGAGCTGAGGGAGGTGGACGAGGCATCGAATCAGGTCCTAAAGGAGGTCGATTAGGTTTGCGAACTGTATAATTTGAAGCTGTATTCCTCAAAGTCAAAATCAAACAGGATCAGTTCGCTGATTTTTCTCCAACTTGTGCTGTAGCTTCTCGTATTCCTATCCAGCTCCCCAGCTCGTAGGATTTCGCTCAACGAACCAAGTGATCTCGTGTTTCATCTCCACACTTTCGAACTTTCCCACCTCTAGTTTGCCCCTTTTGAGTCTCGCTCGATAGCACTGGATAGTCCTCCTGACCTGTACACCCATACTCTATGCACTATTGAGCAGAGAGACTGACCTTGTTTAGATGCGAGTGATGAGTTTCCTGCAGAAGTTGATTGTATCCCGCTTCTATGCTCGAGAGCTGCTCCTTCTCGGTGTTGTTCTTCTTCTGATAGTGTTGCGTTCGTACTGACTTGAGGCTGCTGTAGTTGTTGTTCGGAAGAGGTCGAACCTTGCACCGAATTCATTCGAGAGGGGGGGAGGAGACCGCAGAACGATAGAGAGAGCCGCTACGCGTGTATCTAGAGGAGACAGGGGGGTTCAAAGAGAGACTGAGGAGGTGTTGAGTCGGCAGAAGGGTGAAGTAGTGGAGAGAGAAAGTTTCGTCGTCGTCGTCAAACTTCTTGTCCTCTCGCAACTCACTAGATCCCCTCATTCTGCTCTGGAAACAGTTCTTGTGGCTCTCTGAATTCCAAAGAAGCTACTCGCAGGCTTTGATAGATTCTCCGCTCTGTTTCCGCCTCTCGTTTCTTGTTGCTTTCTCACCAGCTCTCTCTTGTCTTCCTGAGGACAGGATAGAGACCATATCTTGTGAGTAAAAACGGAAGAGTACCGATTCGGATCTACAAGCATTTGCTACTCGCCTGGTAATTCCCAGCTGAGCTGAGTCGATATTTTCCTGTTCGTCGATTCCCTCGAGCGACGAAATCGTGGCTTTGCTACCTCTCTCGAGCCTCAATCAGTCTGTAACATGGTCTTTGAACCATAATCTACCACAGAGAAGAACGTCCCTGTTTACAGATTAGCTTCGCCAAGATCGCACCCGAGTTTTTCGAAAACAAAATCGGTTCGAGTCTCTCAAAAGCCAGTATCGTATCGTGTGCGAGGTAACGTAATATAGTATCTATCGTATGACATGTCGTGCAGTGATCGTCAGGGTTTCGTGTGTATGAAGGGGAAGAGATGGAGAGTGATACAGTGAAAAGAAATAAAAACAACAAAAACACGTCGACGGGGACGGGGAAGACTACCGATATTCACGAGATACAAGGGAATATGACAAGGGTATGTCTATCTGATTCGATTCTTCTTGGCTTCTTTCAAAGCCGATTGAATTTGTTCGAGATACTTTGGAAGTAATCCTTTCGTAGCTTTGACTGAAGGAGCTGGGATTTCGAGGTGATCGTCCTCGTGATCGTTATCGTTGGAAGTAGAAGCGGCAGGTAGTTCGTCGTGATTGATCATATCAAAGTCCTCTGATTTTCGAGAATTGCGAGATTTCGACCTCGAAAGTTTTTTCGGTTCTTTCGACGAAGAGGTTGGTTTAGGAGTAGATGATTCGGAAGGAAGGGAGATAGTGACTTTTGCAGCTCCAGCTGCACCTGCTAGTTCTTCTGCCGACCACCAAGCCCATTCCAAATCTCCTCCTGCGTCAGTTCTCGCTTTCTCTCCCAACATCTCCTTTGAATCCATCGATTTCGATAATTTGACAGCTTCTCGATCTCCAGCGAGGAACTCTTGCCACATCTTTTCCTTGTCGAGGTTGAGGGATGAAAGTTGAGTTGGAGGTAGTTCCGCTTCGAGAAGATCGATTCGAAGGCAGAGATCGTGGTAAACTTTCTTGAATCGAGTCCAGGTAGCAAAGTGTCGGGCTTCGATTACGACACTTTCTTTCGTGGGTGGAACTTCCGAGTGAGAAGCGAGAGTTGGAGAAGAAGATGCTGAAGAAGAAGGGAGGGAATCGAGGAGAGATTCGACATCGACTCCAGCTCGTTTGTAAGGTGAAGACGACTCAGAAGAAGGAGGGATACCAGAGTTGATAAAATCGAGTCCGGATTTGCACCATTCGAGGAGAGGGTCGAGAAGAGTTCCCCCGTTCGCAGCCAGCTCGTGAACGAAGTAGTATAATTTCTCGTGGTGACGATCTGCGAGTTTGATAAAGTCGGAAGGTTCTGTCGAGCGAGGCGACATCGTGAGCTCTGTCCGCTTAAAAACTGAAGAGAGAAATCGTACCTTTTTTGTCAGAGAGACAGACTCGAATCAAGTCGTCGAGGAAAGCTTGAATGTCTCCGACTCGTTCGCTCAGTTTCGAAGCGTTTGCGACTACGTATACAATTCGAGAGTCAGTAAAGGTCTCATGAAAGTACGTCTTGACTCACCCTTGTAGATTGTATCGTAGAAAACTGCGATCGAAGCATGAAGAAGCCGAGGAGTATTCGGTTCGAGTGCAATCGCAAGTACTTGTTCTCGATCTCGTAATCGGTAGAAGGCACTACAGAGAAGCGATATCGGTCAACTTTGGGTAACGAAGAGGAAAGAGAAAATATGCAGAAACCCACGCGAGGAGATTCTTGACGTCCTCAAACTTGGTTGATCCGAGTGAACCATCTTTGACAGCTTGTTTGAACTCTTCGTGCCAGCGATCAACGAGCTCGATATCGCTTCCAGATCCTCGTTCTCGCATGATCGTCAGAACGATATCTTCCTCGTTTTCGACTGATAGCGTCCAAGGGGAGCGTCAGTACTCGAGAAAATCTGCAAACCTCGGGAGACTCACTAGCTACTTGTTTCGTTTTCTGACGTTCGACGTAAGAAGCTCGAACATGCTTTTCGAGTACTTCACCGATCGTCGCTCGAGAAAGTTTCTTCTTGTAAGCTTCGATCAATTTCTTCTGATGTTTGATCGCAGTACCGACGATTATACTCCAGATCCTAGTTGTCCAACTCAGTTTCAATTTAGTAAGATGCGCGAAGTAGCGGAAGAGAAAAGAGATTGGTCGCAATACCTTTGAAAGAGAGATTGTTGTCCGGCAGGTTGCCCGAGAACAAGTTGAACAATCGCTCGTATAGCTCTAGAGTGTCGGACAAGTCAATCACTGCTATTTGAGGCGGCAATTGGGAGAGTAAACTCACAAAGTAGGATTGACGAGAGCTAAACCAACTTTGATCGCAGCGTAAGGAATGAGATCGTGGAAGCTACTCAGAGGCCAAGGTCAGCCTTTCGAATGATTGTAAGAGGTAGAGAGAAGAAAGATACGCACCCTTTGAGAATGTTGAGCACTTCAGTACCGTTCGAGGATCCGACGAAAATGTAACTGCGAGATAGAGTTGGTCAGTAAATTGACGATAAGCCTCGTGATTACTGACTCACTGTAGAGCGTAAGCGACCCAAATTTTTGCCCACTCTTCAGCTTCTCGGTACTCTTTAGGGAACATTTTGAGTAAAGAATTCTTCTTGACGAGTTTCATCGATTTGTCAAGTTCGTCTGGAAGAATGAGCGAAAATTAGCATACACAGACCGACACGACGATATCGATCGAGACTTACCACCTGCGATCAAAGCTCTCCTATACTTGACCCAAATAGTTCTCAACGATTTCACTCTCTTCTCCACCGAAACCCAACTACGATGTTTCTTCTCATCTATGGCGTCTTGCTCTTCTCCGCGTTTAGCCCACTCCATGAGATCACTCTTCGAGATGTGATCTTTTCCGGAAAGAAGGAAAGTTTCGAGGATCTGTCGAGCTTCGGTGAGGATTTCTGAATCTTGAAGAGTTTGAGGAGGTGAAGAGAGAGCGATAACGACGTATCTCAGGTAAGTTTGAATCGAAGATCGAGATGCAGATGTCGTCGATGAAGCGTAAGGAAGTAGTGGTAGATTGAGAGAATTGCGAGGGTCGAGAGAAGTGAGAGAAGCTGCGAAACGCTGGATCGCTGGCCAATTTCGAAGAGCATGGAAAAGCGGTTGACCTTCGACGACGAGTACTCTTGACACGATTCGGAAAAGCTGTCACAACAGCATTGGGTAAGTACAACTCAGCTGACGAGAGAGGAACGAAAAAAGCTCACTGCGACGCCAGTTCTCGTTTTCTCCTCGACTACTGCCACCCAAGCGTTGTACTCTTGATGAGGATTTTTTGGATGTAGTAATCTCCACATACTGTCCATGCTGCCAGGTACGAGGAGATCGACTCGATGCAACATCGCGAGAGAAGGTCGAGCGGGAGCTGAAGGGCCAAGAGGTTTGATCGAGCTTGAGAGGTACGAACCGATAATGCGAGTGATTCCTGTAGCGAGCATACGTCTGTAGAAGGAGGTTAAAGTCAAATCACAGACTGAAAAGCGGGAGAAAAAGCTTTGTTGCCTCACCTCTTTGTAATTTCTCCTCGTTCCTTCGTCGAACTGAGGTCTCTCTCTGCGAAAGAGTCGAAGAAAGGTTGAATCTGATCTGTCCAGTAAGTCGGTTTTGCGGTTCGAAGTGCCGGCATGTTTGCGATGAATCTAAACGACAATTCGATTGTCAGCGGGATCTCGAATCGGAATGGGCACGTGATTACTCACCTCCAGTACAAATAGCGACACACTGGACTGTCCAAGACGTTCTCATCGTCCCATTCGTAACCTTGCCATTCCTTTTCTCTCTCTTTGTCGATTGCGCCTCCCAAAAACGAGAACCAACCTTTCCCTTCTTGATCTCTCAATTCGCGTGGTCGAGAGTTTGGACCGTTCGCGTAAGGAAGGAACGGATCTCCATAATGAGAGAGAGTGCCGATTTGTGAGAGAGCAGAGAATTCTCGTTGAAATTGAAAACTGCGGAGCGGAATTTGGTCAGCTTCACTCGAGAGCGATGCAAGTCAAATAGTCTCACTTTGTCAAGATTCGACAGATGTAGTGACGATCTTGAGGACTGAGTTCGATTTGACCTCCATTCGAAGCGAGACTTTTCGTAGCTGGCAAACTAGGAGATCTCGTTCTGCTGTTCTTCCTCGATAGACTCGTGGAGTTGGTAGATCTGGGTGAGGAAGGAAGTTTTGGTGACTGAGGAGGAGAAGTAGGGGTTGAAGAAGTGCCAGAACGAGGGGAATTTGAACCAGCTGCGAAACTTGGAATTCTTCTCGAAGTTGCCGATTGGAGCGAGTCTTGAGAGCGTACGGTCGAGGTAGTCGAAGTTACTCTATCGAGTGAAGGGGGAGGTTTACTATATGATTTAGAAGTTCTTCGCTTGAAAAGAGTGCTGCCGTTCCCGTTCGAAGAGTTTTGACTGAGAGATTTTGTGCGGGAGATTCCGTTCGTTCCTTCTCCTTTCGGTGGAGCTTTTTCTCCTTCGTCAGCCTCGTTGAACTCTTCCCTGAATCTTGATCCATTCGATGTGCTTCTAGAGAGAGTACTCGATTGTCCTCCAGTTCCGTTTGCGAGATTCGAATAATCGATGAACCCGAGAGCGGTCGTTTTCGGTGAACTCTGCTTTAAGAAGTCGCTTATTAGCTCTCAACAGAGTCAAAGAGAATCACTACAGGTAAGATCACTCACTTTGTTCGAGACTTCGACTGCCTGACGTTGTTCGTCTTCCCTCTCTCTTTCCGCCTCTTCTTCGACTCGATGAGAGCTCCCATTCATCTTTCCTGTTGTCGATGATTCAGTGTTGTCTCGTCCATCCTCCTTGACAGCCTGCTGTCGAGAGTTGTCACCATTCGAATTTGAATTCGTCTTTGTCCTGGCCGAGTAGTCTATGAATCCCGACATTCCGCGCTGCCGCTATTGATATTGATATGGATATTGAGAATATGGTACAAGTGAGAGAGAGAGTCGAAGGAAGCTTGAACGTGAAGAGGCGAAAGATCGACCCGGAAAAGTGGGGGAGAGGTAACCTCGTTTTCACTAGGTCCCCGATCAATCAATTACGCTTCAATTTTAGTGAGTTTCACCTTGTCTCGACTAAAGAGCGTGGAGACGCTGAAGAGTCGCAGGGCTGCGTCGTAATGAGCTTTTTTTGTTTTCTCTCGTTTCAAGCTCGCCGGTCAATCGAACACTGATCCAAAGGTTACTGCATTTTCAGATTGTTAAAGGGAGGTGGAGACAGGGTAGTAGGTACAGAAAGAGGATAAAACTAGTTAAAGGGGGAACAGCAAGTAGAAACGAATGTGAGAGAACTTTCTTCGAATGACTTTGACAGATGTGGTGAGAATGCAAGTATGACTTTAGGGCTCATCCTTCGAGTCGTAACTGCTGTCGATAGGTCCGAGAACGAGCTATTAGGCGTAGATAAGATTAAGGCCAAGTGTCAGTTTCGACGCAGATTCGCAAGAGAGAAAAGAATGTTGAGAACTCACCTTGACGAGCCATAGTTCAGGGGTGAGATCGACACCTACTTTCACTGTCATTGTAGAATGGTAAAGTAGAGAGGAGAGTGAGGAGGAGCACGAGATGAAAGAGCAAAGTCAGCTCAAGAATTTTTGGCGCCGGAAAATCCGAAGGGTGTGAACGAAGGCCAGGTGCTTACTCATGTCGTCAGCTTCCATTTCGTAGCTCGCAGTACAGTCGACTAGACCACCAATGGAAGGATCCTTATCGATTTCTGAAAGTAGAACGAAAAGAAAAGTTCAAAAAATCAGTTCCTCCTCCTAATTCAATTATCGAGGGCGAAAAAACTCACCTTCGAGGAACTTCCTAGCTCCCATATCGTTACCGACCATAGCCAACTGAACACTCAAGGAGTCTTCACCGTAACGGCTGTTCCTGAGTTGATCTCGAGCATTTTTGATGACTCGGCTCAAAGTATCACGACCTTCTCCTCCAGGTGCACCATCAGTAACAGCGACAACCAAGACAGGTTTACGAAGTTGATTCGAGCGAGCAGGACCGAGGAGAAGAGGTTGAAGAACTTTTTGGTCCAAAGCCTATAAAATTCGAGATTCCGTCAGTCTCAATCGAACTAACGAGAACGCATGAAGTTACTCACGGTACCGAGAGGAGTCAATCCTGTATGTTTGGGATGTGATAGAACGTCAGCTTGAGAAAATGGTCGAGAAAAGAAAGGGGAAAAAAAAGAAAGGGGAAAAAAACGAACCCGAGAATTTAACTTGAGAAATCAAGTTCATAGCACCTGCTTCGTCCCTGATACCGTGACCTTCAACTCGTGAGTTCATGAAACGGACTTCGATACCATCGTCGTCGAACAAGGAAGCAGCTTGAGAAACTCTCGAAACGATCAATTTGAGATCATCGATTCGAGAACCTCCTTCTTCGAACGACATTGATCCAGAGTCTGTAATCATCCAGAAAGGTCAGAGTAGGCCTCTAAAAAACTTAGAGTGAGAAAGAGAAGCTCCTCTCACCATCTAGGTAAAGAACCGTATCGAACAAAGCCAATCTAACTAAATCCATCGCAACTTCAGCCGGTAACCTCCATTCTGCCGCCAATTTACTCAAAGAACCAGTTTGACTAATCTTTTGTGCGATAGGTTCCAAAGAACCTGGAGGCCAGAAAGCTTGAATTTTTTGATCTTGAACTCCAGTTCGGAGTACGTTCAAAATTTGATTGTAATCAGACATGGCTCCTCCAGGTCCAGGAGGTCCTTGTCCGTATTGTTGCTGTTGCGGTTGGCCGTATTGTTGTTGTTGTCCGCCGTATTGCTGAGGAGGAGGAGCGCCAGCAGGAGGTGCGTAAGCTGAAAAAAAAAAAGGAATTTCGTAAGTCTTGATTCACTCTCGCAAAAAGTGAAAATCGACTGACTATTTCCACCGTAACCTTGTTGTTGACCGTAGTTCTGTTGCTGCTGGGGTTGACCAGGGTAAGGAAGTTGACCTCCTTGCTGTCCAGGTCTCGAAGCGGGCACGGGAGGAGGAGCGTTTCCGTAAGGTGAACTTTGAACGGGTTGTCCTCCATAAGGAGACGATTGACCTTGAGGAGCACCATAGTCTATCCCGTCACATCAACCGACCGCGTCAATACTCGTAAAGTGTCTGAGAGAAGCGAGAGCTTTTTCTAACTGACTGGTAGATTGAGCTCCGTAACTCGATTGACTAGGAGCTTGATTAGGGAAAGCGTTTTGAGCATGACCTCCGGCACCTACACCTGCCATAGATTGACCATATTGACCTTGTTGAGGAGGTTGAGAGGGAGGGGGATAAGGGCTCGAAGAAGAGTATCCTGGAGTAGCGATACGTCCAGCAGCTTGAGCGGCAGCGAGTTTAGATGCTAGTCCCTATTGTTTTTCGAAAGGATTTGTTATCAGCTTCAGCTTGGGCTTCGAGAGGGAGAGGGGAAAGGGAAGATTGATGACGATGCGGGGACGAGACAAAAGGTAAGAAGAAAGAAGGAGGTTCTCTAACTGAGTATCGTAGAGGATGTCTAACTCACCATGATGTTCTGAATACTTGAAGCGAGTGTGCGTTTGAGGTGAGCGATAGAAAGGGGAAGAGGAAAGGGGGCAGAGACTCGAATGGGGAAAGTTTTTACGAGCAGGCGGTGCTTGAAAACGTGGCTGTGCTGTGCGAGCTCCAACTCGTCAGTGCCGTGCTAGCGAGCTACCCCTCGTCGAAAGTACAATGGTCAACGGGAATAAATCGAGCTCAGGAGCGACGGGAAAACGAGAACCGCGGTTTCTCTATCGCACTTCTCGCTCATCAATCTCAACCCATCCAGTTCAGACGGAACCAAAAGATGATAGTATTCGTATTTTTTGTAAGTATAGAAACCCCCCCTCCTTCTCCTGGAAAAATGAAAAATCACTCTACACAAAGAAAAAAACTAAATGCCTCCTTTTCTCTTCTCTAACTTTAGAATTTTTTAATGCTTCTTCTCAACGACGACATCAGCCTCTACAAGCTTGAGGTACTCATCAGCTCCGAGGTTGTCGGCTTCCTCAGCAGAGGCACCGGAAGCGGAAGGAGCGGGAGAGTCGGAAGAGAGAACGGCGCTGTTTTCAAGACCCCGATTGAGAGAAGGACGCGGTGAAGATGGTCGTTGTGTCGTTGTGCAGATACAATGCAATCGAGTGTGTAGTCGTGAGAAATGTAGAAGAGGCGAAGAGCGGCGGAAGGCGATAGATAGAGCGAAAGGACAGGTGAAGGTTGACAAAGTCGAAATTGAGAATCGGCGTTGGTGAGGAGAAGAGATGCAAAGTCGGTCAATGGTGTTTCAAGGATCGAGAGGACGTTTGCGTAGAGATTGAGGAGCGTGTGATTGATATGAGAACGAGTGATTGCGAAAGAAGAGGGATGAAAGAGAAAACGAAGTTTGTCAGTATAAAGGTCTTTCAGAGAGGACAGAATCTCCCTGCGTGCTTCGTCACTACTTTTCCCTCCTCGACTTGTTGATCCCCCGCGCACAAAGGATGGCCTAATCGAGCTTTGCGAGCAAAGTTCTCCTCGAAATCCAAAATTCCCAACCTTGGATAAATCTCCCTGTGCCGCTTGTCGGCTTTTACCGCCCGCCTCCTGCTTCTGACAGATTCCTAATGTTCTCTACCGCATTGAAATGTGTGTCGGAAAAGGGACTCACGCATCGTATTCAGCGAGTTCCTTGGCGAGTTGATCAGCGGAAGGAACCTCAGGAGCCTTGGGGGCGGAAGGAGTCGAGTAAGACTTGACGGCACCAGCAGCGGAAGGCTATGAGAGAGAGAGAGAACGTAGTGCCATTTAGATCAGTACCGAATTTAATAAGAGTTAGACGAACAACAAGAAGGGGGAGTTTGTGACAACTCACGGTGGAAGTGGGCTTGTAGGCCTTCAACTCCTTGACGTAAAGCTCTTGAATGAAGTCTGTGGATCAAGTAACAGTGCGTTCAGAGTACCGGAAGCGGTGTAAAGTGGAGAGCAAAGGAGAGAGACGAGTTAGTTCTACATCAATTGTTCGGAATCGACTACAACCCCTCTCGAGGTCACTCGAGGTATCTCAGAATAGTCGCAAGAGGTGATTGAACGTACCCTTGCGAGCTACGGGTTGAACCGAGAAGGACCTGGCAAGAGGACGAGCCTGTAACAAATCGCAATCTCTCCCTCTCGATCAGCTTCGTTTCTACGCGAACGAGTAAGGGAGAGAGTGAGTACTGACAGCTTGGAGGGCACGACGAGCGAACATGATTGAGAGAGAGGAAGCTGGAGGTGGAGGAAGACCAAGTTCGAGTCCGGAGAGGATTTGGGAGACTTAGAATCAATCGATCGACTTCAGCTCTTGCTACGTTCTCGCTGGTCTAGAGTATCATATAAGAAACTCATCACTTCGCTAAAAATGCTTGCAAAATTACAGTGACGAGAGACTGGACACTGCAGACTTTGGAATTTGGAAGCGGTGATTCTCTCTCTCTTTCTTCTTCCCTCTCATCACTATTCACATCTCTATCAAACTATCTTCAAAAATGTTCTCCGCTGTTCGTCAATCTATCGCTGCCCCTGCTCGCCGCTCCCTCTACACTTCCGCTCGAGTCTGGTAAGTTTCGTGCCTACGTCACTTCTTTTCTTTCCCCCCAATTCGCTCCACCTCCAACTGACACGACTTTCAACCCGAGTAGCTCTGAGGGTAAGCCTGCCGGTCACGGTCAAGACGGTTTCAAGAAGCGCGAGAAGGCAGAAGAGGAGAAGTACATGCGCGATACCGTTAGTCGTCTCTCTCTCCCTCACTCTCTCGAGCGGTCATCGAGATTGATACGATAACTGACCATAAGTCTCCTAACTGCTTTCTCCTATCATCATTCTCGACAATCCACCTGATCTGACGAAAAATCTCCATTTTTGTCTCAAAAAAACGAATCCTTCTCGCAACTTCTAAAATTACAAAACTACTCAGGAACGTGAGAAGCTCAAGGCTCTCCGCAAGTCTATCGAAGCTTCGAAAGCTCACCTCGCAGAACTCGAAAACCAACACAAGACTCTCGAAGCTTCACTCCCCAAGGAGAAGTAAGTGTTTTTTCGATTTCAATTGTGGTCTCCCAGGGCTTCCCTCTCTCTCTCTCTCGCTCTTCTCTCTCTTTGCAGTTAATTCGTTACGGTTTCGTTACTCGTTCTCTGTTTTCCTCCCTTCTTTACCCTGAAGTAGTAATTATAAATAGCAGTTTTTCTTCTAAAAATTCAATTTGGCAAAAAAAAAAAACGTTTACGAAGGAACGTAATCTGTTGTTTCTCTCCTCATTCTTCAGGCCCTCCCTTTATCGTTACTTTTCTGTGATTGAGCCTGATGTGCCTACAGAGCGAGCATTTACGTCGTCCGAAATATGTGCGAGCTGTCGAATTGTCAACTGCTTTCTCTCACGGAGGATATCTCGACTCGACTACATTCAAACATAAACACTGATTATGCCCTCCATCTGTCTTCGACGTCCGCTCGTCGTCGGTGTCGTCATCGTCGTCCGCGGAAGCCTTTCGGAAGTGTTCGAGCAATGATCGCTTTGTTTTGCAGCGCAGCGCCTCTCTTTCAATCTCCATTCTTCCCTTTCCCACCTCCAGGGAACTCTCTCGTTCTCGGCGAGAGGGTCACTCACAAGTTGCAACAACTAACTCGAATTGCTTCAGCTGTCGTCCTCAAAACTAGAGTCAGCTCGTCTCGATCTCTCTCAATGTCTCGAATCCCACGTTCACGACCTCCTTCGACTCGTCTACAACCTCCTTCGAAACGTTATCGAACACTCTCAAAACTCTTACGAAGACGCGAAGAACCGAAATCGATTCAAACCGTTTACTGTCAAGGTAAAAGGTCACTCATGCAAACATATAAACGAGTTGCAGTTCTCGCTCGTAGAACCAATTCGAAAGATTTACGGAAATGGAAAGTTAGATTAGAGAACCTGATTGATTCGTACAAAGGGGAGTGGCCAAACGAAGAAGAAGAAGGGAAATCTTTGACAAACCTTTGGGTTCAGGAGTTTAGAAAAACGGTTAGGTGGGCTAAGTTATGGACTACTCAACTCGTTTGTGAGCATGAAGAGATGGAAGGTCTAGGAGAGGAATTGGCAGAATGGTCAATTATGTGAGAAAAGCTAATGGTAAAACGGAATCTGGAAGAGGGAAAAAAGCTCAAAAGGTTTCGTTGAGGTGTTCATTGTATATTCGTATCCCTCTCTTTCTTTCGTTCGATCGAGAGAGTCAGCCTACTGACCAGTACTTCGTTTGCGGACCAGATTCGTCTGTACAATTGGAAAAGTCGTGATTTGCAGAATCGAGTCGAAATTCACTTCGAGCTCAAACGATACGCTAAGCTTGGCTGAGTCCATCTCTCCGTGCTCGACGCTCAGGAGTTACTGCTTACCTGCCTGTGCTCATCTTCGAGGACTTGAACCTCGGATCAAGCGCTTGCGCAGCGCATCTCCGATATTCGACAGCGAGCAAGAAATCGGAAAACTGACCTCGCTCTTCTTTTTCGTTTCAGTTTCTTTTCGCGCTCGTTTTCGTTACAGTGAAGTACTAGAGACTGCTCAATCACCTCTGAGCTTCTCTTGTTGAAAACTCGCGCGTCGACTCGCGCGTTTAGTTCAGTTCTCAAGCTCTTCTCCTCCTCCCGTTTCCCTTCCCTTCCTCCCTCCATTCCACTTACGGCAAGTCTAGAGTGCTCTCCATATCCCAACACCTACAGCTGACCGTCCTTGTAACAGTCTCAACAATGCTTCAACCGAGACTCGGGAACCCTCCTCAATCATCTGATCGATTCTCTAGCCAGTTCTCCCACCTACCTTTGCTACGAGAACCTCTACCATCATCATCATCTCCTCCGAATCTCCACCAACCCAATCACAATCAAACTTCTACTCCAATCGACGAATTACCGAATTTCCCACTCTTCGGCGGTTCTCTCTCATCTTCTCGACCTCGAACTTCTCCACCCTCATCATCTGAACCGGCACCTGAACCTACATCTTCATCATCTGGAACAAATAAAAGAAAAGCGACGATGACATTAGAGGAGAAAAGGGAAGATGAATTGACTTGGAAATCAATAGCTGAAAGTCAACGTTTAGCTGCAGAAGGGTGGAAAAAGCTCGCAGATGAATGGAAAGTACTCGTGGATCGGTACAAAGGTGAATTGGATGACGCGAAACACGACATGAAGGAATGGCAGGTTAAGGCAGAAAATTATAAAGAAGAGAGGGATGAAGCGTGGAAAGAACTCGAAGATTACGGTCACCGTTGACGCAGATGCTTTCAGTCGTCGTGAGCTCTCTCTCTCGTCTCGCCCAATACTAGGTGTATACTGTCCTCGCTGACGCACGTGCCTCGCACTAGTTTCAACGTACGACGACTTTCATTTTTGGCGAAAGCTTTCTTTTTCTACCTTTGTTGTCACAATGGCCTTTCTTCTCATTCCCTCACAACTACGACGCCTCTATATGAGTTCTCTCTGAGAGTTTGCGAGAGCTGCAAAGCAGGTGCACTGTTTCAACCCGCGCAAAGCTTGCGAGCTAGTTTTGCGGTCAAAACGCTTTCAAAACGAGCAGTTTCAATAATCGGCAGCGGCAACGTGATTTTGAAGAAGTTCTGTATGGCGAGGCCCATCAGACAGCAGAGGGACTGTCAACGACTTGAGAACCCGAAAGATTGAGCGAAAAACTTCAAAACACGGGTCTGTAGTTCTCTTTTCCCTCCCTTGCTCGACCTTCTCCTCTCCTCACGTGCACAAGACGATTCATAGCTCACGAAAGTCGCTTTCAGCTTCCCGACGCCGAGCCTCACTTTGTGAAGTGATCGCTCTCTCTCGTCAACTGGCAAACCTCGCGTGTTGACCTGTCTCTCCTCCATTGTAGATGCCTTTCACTGAATCTCTAACTCTCCGATCCGAATGTAACGCCATCCTGAACTCGATCTCCTCGTTCAAATCGACCCATTCGAACCCATTCAACGAAACTCTTCCAACTCGCGAACAACTTCGAAACCTCCAACTGATTCATCTCGTACCCGGATCTATCCGAATCGAAGAGTTACTAGAATTGTACAGGTTCAAAGTTGATCGAATTGGAGACGTGGAAGATGAAAAGGAATTGGAGGAGATTGTAGAGTTGACGAAAAAAGTTGGAAAGGAGATTCAAGAGTTCCTGGAGGACGAAAGATGGGAACCTGTTGATTAGAGACGAGTCGAAATTCTTCTCTCTGGAAGCAATAATGCGTAATCTCACGTCGCATAACGGGGACTGGCGAAGCAGGTGTCGATCAATGCTTCGGTGACTTTTGTTGAGCTCGAGACGAACCAATAATGTCATAATTTCGACTTCGAATCCGACATGAGCTCGGCTTGATGAGTGCAATAGCATGCGACATACGAGAGTATGAAGCGCGAAAGCTCTAGGCCTGCAGTATCTCGCAAAAACAAAAAAGAACTCTTGTAGAGACGTTCTTGTCGGAATTTTGACTCTCTCTGACCACTTTTCGGAGAAGTCTCTAGCCTTCCAGATTATTTGAGATGCGAACAGTGTATCGACAGGGATAAAACTATATACTTTTACTCCCCCCCCTGGACCTGATTCTCTACTTTTTACTTTCCTCGACAGCTTGTCGTACCGCCTCGATTACCTTGGCGTGAACATCCTTGTGAGCTGCGACGACACCTTTGTTCTCTTTGAGGGTACGACCAACTGAGAAGTCCAAGGGTTTGCCGTTCATGTCTGAAACGATTCCTCCTGCTTCTTCGACCAGTAAAGATCCGGAAGAGTGATCCTTTAACGTTCCGAATTCTGATCAGTACAAGAGTGTGCGCAAGAGAGGAGAGAAAAGGAGATAGCCTCACCCAGATCTTCTCTTCATAAGTATCTGAAACGGGTAACCTCAAATAAATGTCTCCATCTCCTCTCGAGATTGAACAGTATTTAGCTTGACTATCCATTCTGATACTGGGTTTCGTGATTCCGAGAAGTGAGGCGATACGAGCGTTGGTGCCGTGATCAGAGTGACCTGCTTCGACTGATTCGCAGAATGAAGCGGAAGAGAGCGAGGGAAGTTCATTCATAGTGATTTTGGTGAGCTCGGGTGAAGAGAAGGAGCGCTACAAAAGGAACGTGATTCGGTTTCGTCAGCTCAACAAGGACAAGGAGAGAGAAAGCGAAAAAAGGGGGAGTATAGAAAATTGAGCTCAACTTGGAAAGCACCTTGACCTTTAACCGCTACGAACAAAGCACCTTTCTCTCCCTCGGGGTTCTTGGGATCTACCGGCAAGTTTGGGCAACCCATAACTCCTAAAACTACTTTACCTTTCTCTAGTAATCCCAAACAAACTGCATACTGACCACCTCTCAAAAAACCTTTGGTACCATCGATAGGATCTAAAGCCCAATGTCTACCTTCTTTACCACCTTTAGAGTTACCTCTATCGATAATCTCTAACCATTCTTTCTCACTTTTCGAAGAACCTTCGCTCTTGACTCCAGACCAGATCGATTCTTCTTGTTCGAGAGTGAGAGTTTCGGATAATGCTTCGTTCGCTAACCTGACAATGTTGGATTTCGTAGTTGCGTTCTCGGGAGTTTGGAGTTCGGTAGAATCTTCTTCTCCGACGATTTGGTCGGTAGGGAAATGGTTGAACAAGAGAGAGGAAATCAAGGCTTGAGAAGTGTAATCTCCGACTGTTGCGTTCAAATCGACAGGTTGATCAGTATCGAATGACTAGTCTACGAAGCGTAGTACCTCAGTAAGGAGGGAGAGTGGGAGAGAACGGATTGCATCATCTCATCAACCGTCTCTCTCAAAAGAGAGGGTGCTAACTAACCAGTAACGGGACTCTTATCCTTCTTCTGAACTCCACCACTACCGATCAATTGATCTTGAACTTTTCTGGCTACGAGAGAAGCTTTCAAAACTGCAGAGATCGCAACGGCTTGTTCTTGAGAGTATTGATTCGACATTGTAAACAGGCGAGTACTAGTAGTGAATTGACGAGAGAGTTGTAGTGTACGTTGCTGAATTCGAGACAGCTTGTTCGAGTGGAAGAGAGAGAGAGAGGGAGAGTGGAGAAAGGAAATCTCGCGGCAACTCGAAGTTTTCGAACGAAGTCGTGCTCGCTGCAGAAAACTCTCATCTTTCTTCGCGAGGTCCAGCGCTGCTTCTCGAGCTCACTGTCATCTCACGCGAATGCGTCAGAGTCCGACGGGGGCGGATCTCGAGTGAAACGAAGTAGAGCCTCGCGAAGAATTGAAAGCTTCTCGCTAAAATCACTTTCGCGACCCTCTCGACTCACAATCGCTAAGTGATGTGTTTTTTTGGTATCCTCCGATTTGGCAAAGAAAGAAACAGTAAAACGAGAAGAATTGTATAACAAAAAATTTCCCCCGTTCTTCCTTGATTTCCCAAAAAAACCAAAACGAAAACAGTTTTTGTTTTTTCCACTCCTTCTGATTTCTCTCTCCAGTTTTCCAACAATGCAACCGTTTAGATGGTGGTATCTGTAGAAAAAGTTAAAAACGAGTCAGTACACTGAAAGATCGAGAAGACGAGGGAATGAAAAGATTTACCGTAAGGGATAGGAGCGAGAGTTTGGGGAGCGTTTCCACCGGTCGAGACGGTACGGGCCTCACGGGGAGCAGCAGGAAGACGCTTGAGAACAACGGTCTCTCCCTTGGCCTTGGCCTCCTTCTTGGCGGCGGCGTTGGACTTGACGCGGTTCAAGAAGTCTAAAAAAAAAAAACACAAAAAGCAAAACTTCGAATCAGTACTCTGAAATTAAAAGTTCGACGAGAGTGGATGGGGAAGAAGGATTGCGAGATTTACCATCACGGCACTTGGAGTGCTTGACGTGCTCAACACGGAGGTTGACACGCTTCTCCATGTATCGGTTTCCGACAACCTTGTAAACGATAACTCCGACGGAAGAAGGAGTAACGTTGTAGACGATACCGGTACGACCGTGGTAGTACTTGTGAGGCATACCCTTTTGTTGAGCGGCGTTGGCCTTGATGTCGACGATATCTCCGACCTTGTAGATCTTGAGGTAGGTCGAGAGAGGGATCATACCCTTGCTCTTGAAGTCACGCTTGAACATGTCGCGCGTACGAGCGCGGAGACCGAACGAGTGAGGCATGGCGACGGTTTAAAGGGGGGAGGAGAAAGGGAGGGGTGAGGGAGAAAGTGGCTGTTTATTCGTCGTTTGCGTCGGAAAGGAAAATGAAAAGTGGAGCGAGAGGAGACAGAGAAATTGGTCAGTTTCCTCTGCTCAATCGATGAAATGGAAGGGCACACCCGAGTTTGTTCTGTCTATACATCGTCTGTGATGTCTCGATAGCTGACCGGTCCCCTTTGAGGTTACAACTTGCTCCTCCTTCAGGTGAACTAACATTCCTCCCCTTCACGATTCTTCCGACTCCTGATCGATACTGCTAGGTCTTGGAGGTGCAACGGTATCATTTCCCTCTCTGCCTAGAGTAACCGAAGCTGGAGAGATCCTGACTCTGGATCGAGATGATTCTCCTCGACTCGAAAGGAATCACTCATCACTGCCCGAGATGCGGTTCGAATCGGTTCATCCTTTCTCTTGGGAAGTTCAGAGCGAATCCTCCGAGCGATTAGAACCATCTCCTACAGCGTTTCCCGAGTGTCCTATCTAGTTGATGATTTTCCCGTCATTTCACCATCTCTCGTTCCCTCTGTGGTCACTCTAACTGGTTCCTGCCTATCTCATCCTGTTCTGCTGTGTACCCACCGAGTCGTTCGAGCGTTCGTGTGCCGTACAGAGTCGAGAAGGAAGGTCGAAGGGTGGTGGTGAAAAAATTCCAGAGTCGATTGAAAACTTACAGCTGTTGGACAGAGGGATCAAGAGGGAGGTCAGTTGGTGTTTGCTCTAGAGCTCTGTAAAGCTATATCACGACAACGAGGTGCTGAAAAGTCGAACTCACTCTACTGCCTGAGGAACCAAAGGAGAGCGAATCGGAATTTCTCACACACAAACTTCTCCCCCCTCGTCTGAGAACAATTTCCAACCAACTCTTAATCTCTCCCTCTCTGCACTCTTTTACAAGATGCAAAGTAGTACACCAAGGTTAGCTGGATTGGTAGCTCGTACTAGACCTCTACCACCGAGGAAACAAGTCTTGTTCGCCGAACACCAACAACTCTTAACTTCAAACGATCTAGTCTTGTTCCTCAGACCTGGGGACTTTTCCGCACAAGAATGGAGGACTTTGAGGTCACAAATCGCTACAGCTAGCTCGACTCCTTCTTCCTCGGGAATGAAATTGACTCTACTTCGACCTGGACTACTCCCTGCACTCCTTCGCAATCAACAACAATCTTCTTCCTCTTCTTCTTCCACTTCCTCCCCATCACTAGACCTCACACATCTATCACAACCTTCTCACCTCTCGGGACCTCTAGCAGTCTTGACTTCCGAAACTCTCTCCCCTCCGATCCTTTCGAAAATTCTAAAACTCGTTTCCCAATTCTCTAAAACTCCTGCACCAAACTCTCCTCCTCCAGCTCCGAACGCACCTCCCGTCGAACGTCTATCCCTTCTGTCGTCGTTGTTGGAAAAGAGAGTGGCAGCGACTAAAGAGAGAACGGTCGAAATTGGTAAATTACCAGAGTTGGACGTTTTGAGGAGTCAATTGGTTGGATTGTTGGGAATGCCTGGAAGTAGAATCGTTGGAGTCGTAGGAGCTAGAGCTAGAGAAGTAGGTAGAACTGTAGAAGGGTTCAAGGAGGGATTGAAACCGACAGAATCGACGGAAACGGAACAAGTTAAGCCGTGAGGAGAAAGTTCAGACGCTGGTAGAGAAAGAGTCACTTCACAGGTAATCAGAGGAATTGTATTCGTAGAGGGCTACAAGCGAGATGGAGTCGTGAATGGGCTATAGAGGTACTTCTTCGTCAACTATGCATTTTTCTCCTTTTTTTCCTCTTTTCTTCGTTATTCTGTTCAAATCACTCCCGAAATCTGCAAACTCCTTGTCGTTCTCATACTCTCCTTGTCTTTTGCTATCACTCGCTTCGTCGTCGATGAGGCGTCGTGTGTTCCAGCGCTATAGACAGTGGTTGAACGCGGATCGTCTTTTTTCTCAAGCCCGCGATCCAGCATCGGACCCTGAGACAGATTCGGTACAGCTGTCGATAAGTACAGATACATTGAGCTCTCGCGTGAAACGATCGGGAACGTAGCGGAAGTGTTGAGACTCGAGCAGCGAGAAATTTTCGAAGCGACAAGGAAGGAAAACGGAGAGAGCGACGTCGGAAACCTTGTCGGTATCTGACAGTCTAGAACACTTTTGAGTAATTCAAGCTATCTGCTAGTACTTGCAAGTCATAATACAATCTCGCGAGACGTTGATTGCGAGATTCCGATTTACCAGTGAAATGATTGAAGGCAAGAAAGATCAGTTCAAACTCTCCCTTTCGAATTCCACCTCCAACTCTCCTATACTCTTTACCAACATGCAAGCTTTCCGTGCTGCTTCCCGACCCCTTACCGCCGCCGCTGTCAGGCCTACCGCTTTCGCTGTCGCTCGTCCTCAGCGAATCGCTGCTCTCCCCGGTAAGAAAGATCTCATCAGTCACTCTGAACCCGTGAACTCTGTACTGACTACTTGACTGTACCTACTATCTCTCTGTTCCATCCTCTCGTTCCTCTCAATCCGGCTTGACTCATTTCCGGTTTCACCAATCTTCTCGTGTCTTCTCACCTCTCACTCTTTCACCAACTCTCTCAAAACACCACCACTATTACAATAGTTCGATTCGCTCACAGTGCAGCAGAATCTTATGAAGATTTCAACCAACGTTACGCAGATTTCTTTGCCAACGCTCAAGATCTCTTCGAGTTGCAAAGGGGTTTGAACAACTGTTTCGCTTACGATTTGGTTCCTTCTCAACGAGGTAAATATCAATCACTAGTCCTTACTTTATGTACCCTTCGAGATCTCGGTTGGAAGGCCCAAGGAAGAAACGAGCGTCAAAAGGGGAAAGAAACGAGATTTATTTCTTGTGGGGCGATATCGAACAGTCAAAGTCAAGCGGTCATCGAGATGGTGTTAACTCGGGGAAGTATCGGGAGATTGAATTACTCCAGGTGGAACGACAAGTCTTCCTCATCCCCATCTTCTCGAATTTTCGAAAACCACACCTCGGGTAGTTACATCGTGTAGCTCCCGCAGGACAAACAGGTCCCGTTGAATTCAGAAATCATCGACGAGTCTACCAACACACGTATTCTCCCTCTTCCCTCGGCATGAATGACGCTAACGAATAATTCCTTTTTTTCCCTTTTCCTCTTTTTCACCTCCTTTCTCCTCAATCTCCCCTCATACTCTCGCATACGCATCTTGTTCCAACCATCCTTCAACCCTAAAACTACAGTTGTCGAGGAGGCTCTCCGTGCTGCTCGCCGAGTCAACGACTACTCGACCGCTGTTCGAATTTTCGAAGGATTGAGTAAATTATCTTTTCCACTACGAGCTGTTCATCTTCCGCTTTGACTAACCTGGCACTTCTCGAATGATTTTCTTTTACAGAGGAGAAGACTGAGAACGCTGCCCAATACTCTCAATACGTTCAAGAGACCAAACCTCTCCGTGAAGAACTCGGTATTCTCCTCAAGGAAGAACTTTACGGCTCAAAGTAAAATCGACTCTCTTTCCAACTACCCTCCTCCCGCATTATTATCCCAATCTATCGGCTAGACTCTTCCTCAGTCGTTTGCCTCTTTCTTCTCTTTTCTTGACGTTTTTTTTATCTTCGCTTTTTCTCTCTCTTTTTCCCTTCTCTCTGAAAACTAGTACTCATCCTTTCCTACTATAGACTATCTGGTCTTCTCTTCACGTCACGTCAGGAAAGAGCGTATCATGAATTGTTGACGAGTTGCGAGAGAGTTTTCTGTTTCGCAAGAATCACGATTTATCGTAGATCGTGAAAGCTACTCAGGCGGTATACGGAACCTTTCCGTCTTACTGCACGCCGTAGTACGCTCCAAAGCGCTGCCAAATTGACAAGCCTCGAAACTCTTCGAGAGTTCAGTGATTAATTCATTCCCTTCTTGTCTTCTACCAACTCTACTACCTCGTCCCAATGGACTCGCGGATGACTTCAGCTTCTCCAGGAGGCTTCGACCATGTCTCTTCTCCCTCTAGTTCTTCGTCCTCCTCGTCGTCTCGATCTACCTCTCCGAATCCACCTCAACTCGACCCTGCGATCCCACCTCCTTCTCTACCACCTGCGTTACCTGTACTAGTCTTACGCAAGATGATCGCTCTACAACTTGTACACACTGGATTCGAAGCAGCAGACGTAGAAGCGATTGAATTCCTAGAAGGTACTCTCTACTCTTGTACGTCGTTCAATCTTGATCCTACTATCATCAAGGTAGAGGACGGAACTGAACACCTTATCGAAATGGAGTAAGTCTTTGAGAGTTTGGTAAAGTTCTCTCATGATTTAGCGGAATTGGGTAGGAGACATGAACCAACTCTACAGGATGTAGTAGAAGGTGCTAGACAAATGGGAGTCATCTCGAGTCCTAGAGATCTATCGCAAGAGATGGTACTACAACAAGAGAGGGAACAAACGAGTAAGTCGCGCTTTATCGTTTTATTTTATTTTGGTTTTTTCTCGAACTAAAAAGCACTCACGGCTCCTCTTTCTACTTTCCGCCCTTGTTTTGCAGATCCAATTTCGTCAAACCTAGACTTATCGATCAGATACGCTAGATCTACACGTCGACATCAACAAGCGAAATCTCCAACTCTGTTACCTTCAGATGATGAATTACCAGCATTCTCAGATCCAGAACCTGATCCTCAGTTCGAATCTCCTCCTCCATCTCCGAAACCTTCTCACGCGGATGCGGAAGATGAAGAAGATGATGAAGATGACGCTTTCGAGGAAGTAGTTCCGTTAGGAGCAGATGGACAACCAATTCCTGGATCTTCATCTGAAGTTCAAGCTGCGAAAGAAGCCAAGAAGAAGGACAAGTTGAAACGTAAAGAGGAAAAGGAACAACGTATGAAAGAAAGAGAAAGGAGAAGGAAAGCTAGAGAGTTTAGGAATAGAGAATTTGGTAAAACTTTCGAAGCGGAGTGGGCACCTAAACTACCTCCTAAACATTCTTGGAAACAAACTCCCGTCAGTAGAGACTATTCCTTTTTTCTATGTTGAAACCCACGAGCTGGAACTGATCTTCGTCGTCGTCGGTTCGGGGAATTTTCGAACTAGGTCTTTCCTGAACAACCTCCACCACCTCCGATTCCTGATCCACTTTCGAGAACTGCACAATCTCCTTCTGCTCTAGCACTCTCACATCTCTCGACTCTTCGTTCCCGTCTCAACGATTCACAACTAGTCGCTCTGTCGTTACGAAACCTTATCCGTCGTACCGGTGCAGCCGCGAGAGGAAACCCTCATCTCACGAATACAAACAACACGACAGTTTCGACAGCAGCGAATACAGGAGAATCGAATCCATCAGCACTACCGACTGCAGAAGAAGCACAAGTAGCGGCAGAAGTTGCGGCAGAACAAGAAGCAGATTTGGTTAGTTATGAAAATGAATGGTACGGTTCTTCGAGAACCATTCAAAAGAGTGCTGCAAATTTCAAGAAAGGGAAAAGGAACGTCAGAGTTATCAAGATTGACGACAGGAGAGATGGCGAAGATGGGTTTGAGAAAAGTGACGAGGAAGAAGGGGGAAATGGGAACGGTTTCAATGCGACGGTCGGAGGAGTTGCAAAGAGAAGAAGGTGGTTGGTATAGCATTGGAATCTCTTTAATCATCGACTTGGGCATTCTCTCTCGTCCGATATTGAGAATGCTACAACTTGCAACTTGAAGAATCGAATTCGTGAAGAATTCGAGATCTACTATCTTTTTTTTCAGTCACAGACGAGCAGTATCCCTTCTCCTTCTCTTCTTCGTATCGAGCGTGTAAAGCAAGCTAGGCCCTCAAGTTATCCTTAGCTTACAGATTGAACAACTCGAACGAGATCGCAAAACTCACCTTTAGTCCTCTCGAGCAAACATTTTCTCAATCGCGGCCAACGCCGAATCGAATTCTTCCAGACTAACTTGAGTGCCTTCTGAAGTTTCTCCGAGTCCGATACGACAGCGACGAATCAGTAGCAACTGCTGACGATTGAGCTCTTCGATTTCGAGATTGACACGGTCACGCTCTTCTTCGTCTTTGGCGTTGACAAGCTTGTAGAGAACTTCAGTGACCTGTTCTTGCGCTCTAAAGCAGTCGGAGATGAACGAGTCACGCGAGTCAGAGTCGGAGGACATTGTTTGCTGAGAGACGAGAGAAACGGGCGAAAGAGAGTCTGTCAGCTCGTGGTGAGACGTTACAGACAAGCAGAGGCAGACTCACAAAGATCTTGCTAGGATTGAGGATGTTGAGCTGAGAACCGGGAAGAAAGAAAAGAGAGACAAGACGCACTTCGCGAACTGAAAGCGATTTCTTTGAATTTCTTTGGCGAAGCTTGAGCCTCTCTCTTCCTGGATCTCTCTCGACTCTCATGACGTCAAGCTGAAATGAAAAAAGTACTGGAAATCAGAGACTAGTGATACACAATGTGACAACAAAAGAGACTCGAAAAAACCGATAATTTAACGAAAGATAAAGTGAAGCTGTTCTATCTACTATTGCTAAAGAGAAAGCTACATACAATCGGAGCTTCGAGTCAGCTTCTGAGCCTGTCACTACCGGAAGAAGAGAGTGGAGGAGCTCACCTCTGCGATCGAGATCTTTTTTCCGTTTCTGCTTCTAATTCCTCCGCTTCTTCCAACTACTTCTTCTTTGCCATCTTTGCGACTTCTTCCTCCAACTTGGCAACCTTTCGTTTCATCTTTTCGAGCTCTTCCAGCTTTGCGATCTCCTTGTCAGTTTCTTTCCGTTGCCTTTTCAGCTTTGCAATTTTCGCCGTATTACTCTCGACCGCTTTTCGCTTACTCCCACTCTTCTCAACCTCTTCCTTCTTTCCAATCTTGCTCTTGCTCTTGATTTCCGTACGAGAGGCGGCAGATTTGGTGTCCGAAACTTTACTACTCGATCCGAAAGCCGAATCGCGACTTCTCTTGACGCCTCCGCTGACCGTAACGACGGACTCGTTCACCGAAGAAGGTAGAGATGGAGGAGCGGCAGCATTCTGAGAGGAGGCAGAGGGAGCAGGTTTCTTGCGAGGAGGTGTGTGTCCGAAGGATTTGCGTGCTGTTTGTTTCGTTCTCGCCATACTGATGTACTATATCCGTATCAATTGAAAGCTACCCTAGAAGCGTACGTTGATGCAGTGAGGAGGAGAAGTTGGATGAAGATGGAACAATTGATCAATCAAATTGAGCTGTCGAATGCTGTGGGCCTGAGCGACTTACCTGCTGAATTAGACGTTGGATAGTATTCGAGACTAGAGGCTTGCAAGAGAGAGGAGAGGAACGGAAAGGAGTGCGTCGAAAATGATGATCTCGAGGAGTTTCGTTCAACCCGCAATCGAACTTGAAGTTCAAGTTCGAGCTCTCAATTCGTATCCCTAGACTCGAAGAGAAGACATCAAAGGTACTGCGATTGAACAGAGAGGGTGATCGAATAGACGACTGAAGATAAAAATTCAGAAACTTCAAGAGAACGGCTCAAATAGCTCAATTTCGTGTGGTCGAAGGTATCATCCGAAGCGAGCTGTCAAACAGAGAACGATACAGGTCAGTATAGCGCTCTGTATGATGACCATCGATGACAACTTACTGCGAGAACGCCTTTCCATGTTGTTGAGAATTTTTTCCAATCGCTCGACTTCAAACTTTCCCTCCTGGATCTCGTCTGTTAGCGATCCTAGTTCCTTGTTCAACTTTCTATGCCTTTTCTCCATCTTCTCTTGACGCTTGAGTGCTTCTGCCAGCTTCTCCTCAATCGTGCTTCTGTCATATTTTTCTTCTTCTTCTTCCTCTTCCTCTTCGGCCACATCCTTTTTGCCATACTGATTGGTAGCTGGTTCTAATATATCTTGCTGAGCGTGTCCGCCCTGAGTGGTTCCGGTGGTCGTCGTAGAGCTGGAGCCGTTCCTCTTCGAGTCAGTTGCAGCTTGAGGAGGTCGAGCTTTGGCTTTGGGACGGGGACGTCTCATACCTCCCGTACTCTTGCGAGCAGTTATCATTGTGCGAGCCATCCTGCTGCGAGCGATTAGGTGTAGAGGGAGAGAGAGATAGCGGAAGAAGAGAACTGAGCGACGAGAGTCTGAGCGTTTTCGTCGAACCTCCGGCAAAACTTCCGCGGAACGACGACGACGACTTTTACTTGCGTTCTCGTGGATTGAGAGGACAGACAAAGACAAGGGAAGGCGAACCAACTGGGACTGATAGGATTACAAGCAGCGAAACAAAGACCGATTCAGAGTGACAGCTTGAATAGCTGATAACATGGAAAATGATGCTCAGGTCCTGAGGAGCTGAGGATGTTCTTTCGAGTCAATTTGAGATCTAGACAGGAATGATTGAGGAGAAGAGGATCTCAAAAGCTCACCTCCGCAAAACCTCGAAAGCTCAATCTTTCGGTTTTTCTTCTTGCTCTTCCTCAAAAATCCTATTGGCCTCCATCTCTGCTATTTCTCCCTCTAGTTTGAGAATCTTGTTCTTCATCTCCTCTAGCTCTTCCAACTTTGCAATCTCCTGATCAATCTCAACTTTCTTTCTCTTCAACATTCTAATTCTTTCCGAGTTGCTCAGAACAACTCTCCGTTCGCTCCTGTTGTTCCCTTCAACCTGTAGCTGAGACTTCTTCTTACTGATTGCTTTCTCGAGGTGATGATCTTGCGCGGTGGTCGGCAAAATTGATCTGTATCCCAAATCGAAGCGAACTCCCTCATTCTTCTTTTTGCTTGAACGATCCCCAATTTCTGAAAGACGACGATCTCCTTCCTCAGACGAGACTTCAGGTAGAGAAGGAGCTGGGGAAGTACCTCGAGAAGCTGCTGCGGGAGAGACTGAGGTCCGAATAATTTCGACGACTTGAGAAGAGCGAGGAGGAGGAGGTGGAGTTCGTCGAAGTCGAGGACGAGGAGGTTTAGCGGCAGTACTTTTGCGAGCAGTTTCCTTGGTACGTGCCATCTCGATGGATCCGACAGCAGTCGAAGACTTTCGAGGGGGAGTGGCAAGAAGAGAGGTGAAAGAGAACAACTCGAGTCTGGCTTTGCCAACAACTTGAAAGTTTTTCGCGGATCAAACTCAAGATTTTCAATTCTCAATTCTCTCGTGGAAGGAGAAAAAGATGAACGAAATCGAGAGACAGAGAGAAGACTCTGGATTGAATGACAGTTCACAACAATCGGCGGTAAAACAAAAAACAAATTTTCCGAAGGACAACAAATCTCGCTGAATCTCCCATCTTGTTGCCAAACTTCGAGCAGCAAGTAATAAGTTAGTGTCAGATCCATGCACAAGAAAAGGCTTTGTAAAGGGAGAGCATCACTTACCCGACATTTTTTCAAAGCTCATTTTCGAGATTCCTCAATCGTCGTTTCCAATTCACTGATCTCCTTTTTCAATTTAGACATCTTCCACTCGAGTCTAGCTAGCCTATCCTTCTTCTCCTTGAGTAGTTCTTCCTGTTCTTTCAACGTTTCCTCATCTTCTCTCTGTTCTTCCGAAGGCATTTCTTTCTTCTCCTCTTTCGACCCAGTAGTAGAGCCTCCATCATTCTCTTCTCTGGGAGACGCTTGAGGCTCCTCGTCTTCTGCTTCGGCAGATTCGGAGGTTGTTGCGAAAGGAGACTGAGTTCTGCTTTGATTGAAATTTTGGAGAAGTCGATTTTGATTAGGTATTGGACCTTGATTCTGTTTGGAGGGAGGATTCTTCTTGTTTGATTTAGTCATTGGATGAAAGAAGTGACGAGAAGAAGAAGAAGGGAGAGTAAAAGAGAGAGAGAAGGAAAGAGAGAGAGAAGAAGAGATTCGAAAGTCCGAAAAAAGTTCTGTGGACCTTCCCTTCTTTTCTCTTCTCAGCCTTCGTTACGTCGCCCTGGTACCGTCAAAATGGATAGAGATTAGATAGGACAGGCGAGGAAGGGAAGAAGTACTTCAGTTTGAGCTTTACATTTGAGCTCTCTCAAATTTCGTCCTCTACCCTCTCCGATTGCAGCTCATCAGCCAGTTTTTTGTTTCTTTGATTAGATACCTTACGATCCCTTTACTACTACTGATACTGAAGAGAAGTGCGCAACTCAACAATCCTTCGAACCTCGATAATTTTGCAATTCCCTCCCCGTTCTCACATCGTAGTTCTCCTAGATGGACTACCTCCAACTTTAACCGTTGATTCGATAGATAATCCCTCATCAGTATCTTTCGTTTCCTCACTAGGTTGAACCGATTCATTCCCTCCTCCTCCTTCGAGACTGACTTCTCGAATTTGTTCCTTCTCAATCCTACGTTTCTTTCTTTGTGGTTCATCTTTCGCTAATTCATCTTCTTCCACTTGTGGTTCACTATCTATAGATTTCGTCGTCGTTTGTTGTGGAACTTGAGATCGAGAAGTTGGAGTTGGAAATTTGAGTTCACTCTTGAAAGTGAACATCTAGAGGAAGAGAGAGAAAAGAGGAAGAGGAAGAGCGGGTCAGCGTGATCAAGTCAAACGAGGGTATCTCGAGAGAGATCGGGAGGGGGACTGACCTCGAGAATGTGGAGAATCAGAGATTAAAGGCGAGAGAGAAGCTGAATGAGAGAGAGATCGCTTGGATAGGGCACTCTTTACCGGTGGTGAGAAACTTCTGGGGATTGAAAATGTTGAGAGCGATACAAGACGCGAGTGAGAGAGAGGAACAAAGAAGTCAGAGAGAGGAGCTGAGCGTCCTTTTTTTTTCAGAGTCTGAGCGTTTTTCTCTTTCTCTTCTCTCCTATTCGTACTAATAACAACACTCCACTCGGTACATACTCAATTTTACATAGAACGAATTGATACAAACCCCCTTTTAATTCGATTCTGCCTCCTTGTTCTCATTCTTTTCCGAACTTGAAGTCGTCGTTGTTGTTGTCGTTTCCGGTTTCTCGACCAAAACTCCACTCGCACTCGGATCTTCAGGTTGAACAGTCGAAGAGGAAGAAGAAGCAGGTGTCGAAGTAGGAACGGTCGAAGGTGCAGAAGAAGGAGAAGAAGAAGAAGCGAGACTAGCAGCTGAAGAACCTTTCATTTGCCAGGCAGGTAAAGAAGGAGTTCTAGGTGCACCACCGAATGGACTCGTACCGGTAGTACTAGAAGCTGCGAGGGATGGAGAACCTGATACTGATGATGCGGAAGGGGAAGATGGAGTCGGTCGACGAGCGATCAAGAGGGATTTGAGAGATTTCAATTCGGTTTGTAAATCGTTCAACGAAGTAGCTTGAGTTGAAGAGTGTTTCTCGAGTAACTAGAGAGACAAGAGAGAGAGTATCATCAGCGAGGAACCTCAGGAGAGATACTCAGAGAGAGAGAGAGAGAAAAAAGAGAAAAAAAAAAAAACTCACAGTTGGTAAACTCTTTGCCATTTCATCAACTTGTCTCTGAACTCCTTTAGCCCAATCATCTCTCTTCTTCTCACCTTCTCTCATTTCCTCTACCGCTTTCTTCACTTGATCGAGTTCCCTCTCTACTGCAACTTTTTGTTCATCTAGAGATTCAGCTACGGCGTCGGTTGAAGCTTGAAGAGTTCGTAGTAAGTCGGCCGCTTCGTCGTATTTTGCTTCGAGAGCTTTTTGGGACGCTTCAAGGTCGGTTTCAGAAGGTGGTCGGAGAGAAGGTAAGAGGAATTTCTATAGAAAGAAAAACAAAAACGATGGGTAAGCTCAAGAAAAGCTCTCTCCTTGTATGATCGTTAATTCCACTCTCCCCCATTACTATGAATTCGACAATCCTTGTAGAGCTGATCGGAGGGTCCTGATTCAGATGCGCTCCTCTTCCCCCACTCGAGACGAAATCTCCCCTTTCAGCCGCTTCTATCCAACCAGTGAAATAGAGAAGGAGGGGAAAACACTCACTTGAGCTAGTTTGATTGTCAACCAACCTACTCCACCTCCTACTACCGACATGATGAACCAATCTCTCCAATCTCTTTCAAATTCCCTTCCGATTCCCATTCCACCTCTTTGTCCACCATATTGTGGATTGATTAAAGGACCACCATTAGCTGCACTCAAAGCTTGTTCGATTTCTACTTGGTTCAAACCTTTGGATTCCAAGAAAGCGATTTTTTGTGCCAAAGGGGAAGAAGAAGTGGAAGGATCTCGAAGGAAACTGATCGCGCTTGAAATCAGTGATGCTCGATCACTTGTCGACATCTCTTTCGAGAGAGAGGCAGAGTTGCGATGTAGAGTTAGGTGGAGAAGAGAGAGAGAAGGGAAGGCGCAAAGTTTGAATGGCCGGCTAAGATTTCTAACCGGTGTGACACGTCACTCTTCTCTCTCTGTCTCATACATACATGTTTAGAGTAGTATCAGAATAGATGCATTAGTTTCAACAACAAGTGAGAGAGGGGGGGGTTTATTTCTACTTTATTCATTTGAACAAACTTCTAGCTAATCTCAAAGCCAATTTATCATCTCTCAAACCTTCCAAAACTTTCTCCTTCTTGTCCTTATCCTTGTTGTTGTTGTTACCACCATTACTACCATTGATACTACTACTATCCCTAGTCGAAGAGTTACCATTGAGTTTGAAAGATTTACCGTTGTTGGTTGATGATGAAACTGGATTGATTTTTTTTGAACCGTTTGGTAAATTTTGTATAACTCCTGGAGGTGGTAAAGGAGGTGCGACGATACCATCTTTACCGACTTTTTTCAAATCTACTCCCAAGAAAACTTGATTACTACCTCCTCCATTAGCATTAGAATTAGAGTTTCCTTTCTTTCCGTTTCCGTTTCCACCTCCTACTCCATTAGTTGAAACGTGGTTATTAGTGAGACGAGGTGTAGTAACTCCTTTAACATCTCCGAAATCCCATACCAAATCACCTCTGAGAAAACTTTCTACCGCACCATGTTCCAAAGCTGATTGTTTCAACTCGTGTAAAATTCTACTACTAGTTTCTAAAGTCATTCCTTCCACTTCTCCTCCTCCTCCTTCTTCCTCCTCCTTCTTCTTCTTGACATCATCGATTGAATGAGTACTACTGTTGCCATTGATGTATTTATTCGGATTAGGTACTTCTAAACCACAAGCTTGAGATAAAACTCCAGCCAAGAAACATTCGAAAGCTTGTAAAGGTCTAGCTAAATAATTTTCAACTTGAGCGAAACCCGAATCGATCGGTGCATCTAAAACCAACAATTCGTAACAATCTTCGAACGGTGTCAAATCTTGTTCTTTTTCTGGACAATTCAAACTGTCGAACCCTTTCAACAAATCTTGTGTCATCAAAGTTTTATTAGAATGACTTGTTGGAACGCAGTTGAAAGAGTTTGGATAGGCACGCCAAGGGGAAGGAGTTGATGCTAGAGTCGCTACTGAAATAGTTGAAGAGTGAGGGAGAGGTGGAGAAGGAGGTGGTTTCGAAAGTGCCGCTTTGGTAGGAGCGTGTCGTACTCGATTCGTCCACAGTAGATGAGGTGGAGGGATCTCTAGATTCGACAAAGGTTCTTGAGTTCCATCAAGGTTGCGACTTCTTCCGATCAGAGTGAAATGTTGATGAAGTTGCATAATGATTGGTGAAGCGTAAGGGTGATGAAGAGACTGAGACAAAAGGTAGGAACGTTCCTCGCAAGTCAGCTTCCCGAAACACACACAAATGAGAAGAAGAAAGGTTCTTTTTTTGTTTAGAAAATCTTACAATTTTGATAAAAGCCCAATTCCTTTCCTCTCTGATCGCCCAAACTTCTCTACCTTTTTCACCTCCCAGCCTCATCCTCCTAGCTTTTCCTTCGTCGTCAACTTCTTTACCTTCACACCAAACTACGTCGAGAGCTTTGTAAATCTTTTGGGCGTCTGATTCTTCCGGTTCTGCCCACAATTCGAAAGGAGGTGGATGAGGTCCATGAGGAATCACAGTTAACCTTCTAATCAAAGTTAAATCTGTAAACCTCATACAACATCGAATCGCACAACCTGGACATGCGCACTTTTCAAAAGAGAGAGAGAGAAGAGTATCAGTCTCTTTTAGGAAAGAAAGAAAGAAAGAAAGAGAATGAGAAAAAAGCTTACTAAATCGTACAAATGAGACCATTCTCGAGGAGTCATACTTCTCGACAATTGATTCTTGTAAACCCATCCACCTAGAACTTGCATACCTACTCCTTCTGGACCATCTTCAGTTTCAGTTGCACCCGATTCTTCCCAAGCGATCGCTCGAAACGCGTCCATGATCGCTTCTTTCAATTCAGTTGGAGAAGTTCTTTGTAAAGCGTGATGAAGTCTTGCTAAAGCTGGTAAAGAAACTAAAGCTGGATCTTCAAAGAATCTCAAAACCTGCAAAAAAAAGAAAGAAAAAAGTTAGTCCTGTTTGAGAGAAAAGAGAGAGAGAGAGAGGGAGAGAGATTAGTTACATGATCATGACCACCTCTATAAGCTTTAACTAACAGTTCTTCATCTCTAGAGATCAACCTCCTAAACAAACATTCAACGATTCTAACCCTCTCTACCGATTTCCTACCTTCTCGGATAAAACTCGCGTGAGAACCTGTCAAACTCAACAGTTCCAACAATTCAGTCCTCCTCAAAGTTTCCAATGCGTTCAAAGGGTCGGGTTCTTCTTGTTCTGGTGCCAAAGTTGGAGAACCTGGAGGTCTCAAAGGATTGTGAGGTGCTTTCTCGTTTGGATCTGATGATCGATGGTGGTGGTGGTGGTGAGAGTTGTGCTGATGATGATGATGATGATGACCACCGTGATGATGACCGTGATGGTGGTTGTGGTGAGAATGTGAATGAGAATCGTCTTCGCAAGTAGAAGAATGAGAATGGTGAGAACAACAAGAACATTGAGAATCTTCATCATCATCGTCTTCGTCATCTTCTTGACTCGCTTCTTCATCTGAACCTTCATCCGACGAACCGTAACAACCTGAATAAGAATGGTTGTGAGGACATCCATCAGTGTGAAGTAACCAAAGTGCATCTTCTGCGTCGCAAGCCAAAAAATGTGATCTTCGAATGATTACTGCATTATAGAGAGAAATAAGAGCGTTAGTATCTACCAACCCTCGAGAGAGAGAGAGAGATTGATTGTACATTTTAGAACTGCTTCAGCTTTTTCACCTCTCAACCTAACTTCTTCCCAAGCTCCTCTGGCTAAGTCAGTTTGACCTGGACCTTCCCCTCTCCCTTCCAACCTATCTACCAAATCTATTTCACTAGCTGAGAAATGTTCTCGATGGTACTCCCAACTCTCGTAAGCAGTTCTAGCCAATTCTATATGTTGTCGAGAAGTTTGTTCCCAACTTTCTAAATCTTGGAAAGAACTAGAATTCGTAATCTCTGATGGATTAGGTAAAGGTGAAGATCTAGATAATTTAGGTAACGAAGAAACTGCGTCTACTCTCTCACAGTCGTAATCAGTAAAATGGAGAGAGAGAGAGATAGAGAGAGAGATAACTTACTCCAAAAACTAGTTCTAACATTTTTCTCTTCTTCTTCATGAACTTGACACCACAACCTATTCACTTTACCTTTCCAACCACCTACTACGACTTGGTCACACAATACTTGGTAACGGTCTACTGCCAAACAAGTTTTAACTGAACCGTCCAGAGGTAAATTCGGTCTAGGTTGAGGTAAAGGTGCTGGAGAACCATCTGACAAAGGTGCAGGAGGTGGTCTACGATTCTTTGGTGGTTTGACAACTCCTCCTCCTCCCGAATGTTGTTGTGGTTGTTGTTGTTCTTGATCTGTTTGAGAGTTTGAGTAATACGGTTGTTGTTGTTGTTGAATCTCTGATCGAACAGGAATGGTAGGATGAGGGTTAGAAGGTGTCAACTCTAGTGGTGGAGGTGGTATCAAACGGTCCGAAGTGAGAGGCCGAGGTGAGAGTGGTCGACTAGTTCCAATTCCACTCGCTCCTCCTACTCTACTCAGGTTACTCGCTGCTTGTCTACACCGCTCACACTGGCAAGCGCACCAACATAATCCGTTCATAAGACCAGAATGAGCCCGCCGGTGGTTGTTTGTCGTCGAGTGATCGAGTGAGGACAAGTGGTCGACTTTGACAGAAAAAAAGTTACAATCTCGAAACTTCTATTAAGTTTCCTATATTTGTAATCATCTCTAAATTTTCTGTCAATACAGTACTCAAAGAGGGTATCAGGAGAATCTCGATTGCCAAAAAGTAATGATTAATTTTTACACAGAGTAGACAGAATTGTTTCTTTGAAAGACGAAGAGCAGATTCAATTATTTCCAAGAAGGAGAATACTTCGGAAGAGGTAGCATAGGTAGATTACTAAAGGGAGCTCAAAAGATTCAGGGTATGATATGAGAAGAGGAGAGCAATCGAAAAAGGTATTCCACTTGGAGAGAACCAGAAAAGAGAAAGGTTTTTTTTTCGTCGAGAAAGGAGCAAAAAGCCTATTGGGCTTTCGAGCGACTTCTAGTACTTCTAGCAGGAGTAGCAGAAGCAGTACCTTCGATGATTGCATCCGGTACTAATTTCGAAGTAATGTCTTTAGGTGCGGTTTGTTTGACGGGAGTAGTCGATTCCTTCTTCGAGGCGATTGCAGTCGAGGGAGCAGTAGTCGATGTAGTAGTAGATCGAGTTTTGTTGCGAAGATGTTTACGTCGTTGAACGTGCATGTGACTCATCATGAATGCGAGAGCTAGGAGAAAATTCGTTAGTCTGTCCCAAATCTCGAAAAAAGGGAGAAGAAGAGGGTTTTCCCCAAACTCACCAGGAGGCCAGAACAAAGTCAATCCAATAGTAGCAAAGTATCCGATCGGTCCAAACTTCTCTTGAGCGTAACTTAATGGTGTTTCGAGTTTTAGTTTCAACAGGAGAGAGAGATAGGACGGGGGCATAGACTTACGGAGCAGAGAAATAGATTAGAGTAGCTTCAGATCCAGCTCCTACAGGGTACAAGATGTAGAAAGCGGTGTAACTAAAAAAAAACCCAACAGCCTTGAATCAGTCTCTGAAATTTTTGTTCGGGGCTCACAATTTCCAAGAGAGCGAGAGTACTACCTACCGAATCCATTCGAGAATAGGTAATTTGATATTCAAGAGGTTGGTAGCGTAATGAAGGTAACGAATGATTTCTGCGAATGACCAAGCCGTAACCATTGAAACGTAGAATGGAGTTTGAGGTACCTAAATCTCCTCTCATCGAGAAGTTGTCAGTCTCCCTATACCCTCTTTCGATCGACACAGTAATGAGACGGAAGCTGACTTGAGGGTAAACGATACAAATGTACCAAACGATTAACAAACGAGAAGCGATTTGAGCTACTGTTGTACCGAGAGGGGATCGACTACTCTTCCAACGGACGACGACGACGACGACAACATACAACCATATCAGTAAAGAGAAGTCAGAGAAAAAGAGAGAGAGAGCGAGAGAAAGTAAGCTTTACACGAGACGAGTTGCAGAATGAACAGCTTCGAGAATCGCACCCGTTTGAACCCATTTAACCGTATCTCCAAATCTATCATTCCAAAGGAGTCAACTTTGCCTTCTAGTAAGAGAGAGAGAGAGAGGAGGGGGCATTAAGACTCAACTGATCGAAAGCAGTCGAAGCCCTCTTGTTGACAGTTTCTAAACTTCCTTCAACTCCGACAAACTCTTTCAGGGAGGTGTAACCATCTTGACCAATCATGTGTTTGAAAACGAGGGATAAAACATAGGTCCAAGCCAAGGCAGACGAGAGGTTGTAGAGGACTAGGTAAGTTGTTTTGATCGGTGAACTTTTAATCACCGGTTTTGTAGAACGCGTTATCGAAGAGTTGGACTTGGTGGTGGTAGACATTCCTTGCGAGCTTGACTTTGATTCAAGGGGAACGCGCTGAATGAATCGTTGGGAAGTAGCTGGTCGGAGAGACAAAAAGATGGGGGGAAAGAAGAGTTCGAACTCGAGACACTGACAACACGTGGTGAATTCTGAAAATGGTCTCTCTGAATCGTGGTACTCTTGCGAAATCTGTCAAGAGTCGTGAAGAAAATGAGATACATTTTATTTACGAAAATTGACAACAAGGAGAGGACGGCCGATCTAGTTAGGAGAAGAAATCCAAAAAATAAAAATAAGAAGCAACATTTGAGAGGAGAGAGAGAGAGAAGGAAGATTAGGAGTAGACATGAATGATAGTTTTATTAACATGGGTCTGGATTCAGCGTGTATAGACAGAGGATATTATTAGGAGGCATGAGAAAAAGTAGATTCTCCATAAACTGATTCGGCATCTTGATCGTTCAGTTGAACACCGGCGGCGGCAAAGAGATCTCGAATCTGTTCACAACGACGAACGAGATCAGTATCGAAGCCAGATTAGGGAGAGGGAGGCAGACAAAAAAACTCACCTCTGCGTGAGCACGAGTCGTGTGCATTCTTGAAGCGTATTCGCAGCTGATCGAGTCGTCATCTACTCGATGTAATGACGAGAAGTGAGCTTGAGTTTCAATGCAAAGAGAGGTCAAGGTGACTAACCTTTGTGATGAGTGAAAACGAATTCTCCACCAAGTTGAGCTTGAGGTCCTGGGTATCTGGGCATAGCGAGTCCGTTCTAACCGAATAGGAAAAAGTGCGATATCAATAAACCTGCATCGTGTTAGAAGATGGGAAAAGAAGGTAGCTTAGCTTACCTTGGTAGAATTGACCACGTTCTCCCACTGAGAGTTTTTGATATAACTTCCTTTTTCACTATCTTTACCCATTCCCAAACTACTCTTGGTCATTCCTAACGTCTTGTACAATTTTCTAGAGCGGTCGACGTAGAGTGGGAAAGGACAATCGAGTCTCTGTCGATAAGTCGGAATCAATCGGTGAGAACCCGTCGAAACGAGTACGATGTAGAGCGGTGGAATGACTGCTCGAGGTTCGTGATACTCTCCTACCGATACGGAGGAACCCGTTGTGAGAGAGAGGTTGTCGACAGAGTTTTGAAAATGAACGAGAGAGAGCATCGCTTCTCGAAGTGCTTGAACGTATTGCTGACAGAGGTTGCACCAGAAATGTCGCTGATGACACTCGAAAACTCGTCAACGTCGACTCAATTCTTCAAACAAACAGAGGGATCGTGAACTTACGAGAGCGACAAAGACCACTCTTCCTCTCTGTTTGATCAGTTCGTCCAAAGTTACGGTAACTCCAGTTTCACCGACCAATTCACACTGTCTCGCTTCCATCAACTCTTCTTGACTAGGCATAATGAACCTGTCGAAAGGTTTCTTTGGAGTTTTCTTTTTCCTACTACTCTTTCTCCTCCTACTCGCCAGAGTCGTTGATGGAACAGTCTCGTCACTATCCCTCGCTTCTCCTTCTTCTTCAGTTGTTGAATCATCAGATTCTGAAGATCCAGGTTTTGGTAATCTCAGTTTCGGAATGAAATTCGAGACTTTCCTCGTCCGTGAACGAGTCGTCGCAGGTGTCAAAGTCGTTGGATTCGTCGAAGCTGGAGCGGTTGAAGGTCTACGGATAGTGATTGTAGGCGGTGCTAGAGCTGGAGGTTCTCCATCTGCCTCTGTCGAAGGAGATAACGATAAACCTTCTATCCCAGGTCGTTTAAATAATCCTAATCCAGTTTCCCCTGCTATTCTCGAAGATGAAGAAGTCGTCCCTCTCAACGCCAACTGTTGATCTTTCAATACGAAATCCAACACGTCCAACTCGTCTTCACTGTCGTTGAACCCTGTAGGTGGAGTTCCACATCCGCAATCCTCCTCTTCTCCTTCTCCTTCTCCTTCTTCTTCCTCACTTTCCTCTTCCTCTTGTGTTTCCCTCCTCCTTCTGATCTGATTACGTTTTCCAGTCGTAGGGAAAGGGCAAGCTGGGGCAGTCGAAGGTCTCGAGGGAGAAGAACTGGAAGGAGGTGAACGACTGGGGAATGTGAGAACTTTGTGATCTTGTTTCGGAGTTACTGGTAGAGTAGGAGTGAGGGAAGAAGGAGAAGTCGAAGTAGAAGAAGAGTAAGAGGAATCTTCCTCCTCTCCTCCGTGGTGATCGTCTTCGTCGTCGTGGTGAGAAGATGAAGAACCTGCAGAAGAGTAACTCATCGTTCCTCCACTTGTGATTGGAATCGTTCGAGTAGTATCGGAGGAGGAAGGGTTGAAAGAGAGTCGACTTCCAGGTAGAGGGGGTAGAGGTAATTTAGGAGGTGGATTCCGAGTTCGAATCGAACTCGTAGTAGAAGGTGCAGGAGAAGGAGGTGGAGAGGGAGCCCGAATCGTTGCCATGAGTCGATCGTTCTATCTGTTGGGTCTGCACGAGTTGTCGCCTGTATCGTACTGTATTTGTAGATTGGGTCTCTGAAGATCCGTGAGCGGGTCAAGTGCAGGAATCTGATCTTCCAATGCTGTACCTTGATCTTTTCGAGTGGTTACTTTCGACGAGTGAGTGTGTTCAGTTGAGTTGGCGTATAGTTAGAGAGTGGGAGAGAGGGAGAGGGAGGGAGAAGGAGAGAAGGGGGGCAAAGGGGAAAGAGCAAAGGGGTTTAATTTGACACTCGAAATGGAATTTCATTACAAAGAAGGAAAGTCCCGAACTCTTTTTCACCTTCTCATTGTAACCTCGCCAATGACAACGAATCGTACGAGGACTTCGTCGTCGTCGGAAAAGACCGCTCAAGATAAGGGGGATCGTTCTCGTTTTCTTTGAGCTTTCTTTCGTTTCGAGCTTAACTTTCAACTCTCTCTCTCTCTCTCTCTCAATCCTCCTGAAAAGCTTTCGCTGGAAAAAGTCGACGTCGACGTCGTTTTAATTAAACTGCCCCAAGTTTGTTCTAGACCCTCTATCGACTCGTAGCGAGCCAGTGACTTCCTAAATCATAACGTTTTTGTAAATTCTCAATTCCTGCAAACGACGAAAGGACCAGCTGCTGCTCCCTCGGTACAGTCTTTCCACGTTCCAAACCCCCCTTTCATAGCAATCTACTATGGTCGACAGACAGTTGACGAAAGGGAAAAAAAAAGAGTTTGTTTCGATTTGCGAGTCTCCCTACAACTTTGTTTTTTGAATTTCGTTATATCGAGACTACAGTAAATGAATTCCTGGTGGCTCTTTGAACACCTCCTGTGTCTCCCTCTCTCGAAGTGAAAAGGCGTCCTCGGATATACGAGAGAGAGAAAGAGAAGGGCAGGCAAAAATCAAAGCTTTTTCCCTTTGGAAAAACCGTTGGAAAGTAAGGAAATCTTCTTCGACAAACGGTCTTTCTCTACTTAGCGTATACTGTAGCGTGAGTTAGAGTTGATGAAACGACTCAAGCAAACTTGATTGAAAAGTTGTAACGGTCGTCTCTCGCGAGGGGAAAGCTCAAAAGTTCTTCTTTCTCAATAGAAAACGGTGAAAACGGTTGTGAGGCGCCCAGAGCTGAAATCGAGATAGGATTACTTGGAAAGGTTCGTAGACTCTGAGTTGAGGGAGACGGCGACTTTGAGGGGAGAAGGGTCAAAAAGTTTGGAAGAAAGAGAAAAAAAAAACTAGAAGATGAAAAGGAAACGAGTAGCGAAGAAGAGCTTGAAAGAAAGCAAACTGTTTCGATGCCGTGAGCGCGTTGGATCGGTTGATTGAGTCGTTCGCAAGAATCTGGGACGAAAACCGGAAAAGTGAAAAGACTGAGAAGAATTGATATTGTATCTATTGAACACGACAAGATGATGTTACGAATGAATGAATGAATGGATATACGACTGATTGATTTTAAGGTTTGAAAGAGCATAAAAGGATTAAGTCAAAAGACGAGAGATGAGAAAACCGAAGAAGAGTGAGAAGAATTGTTCGAATTTTTGAATGGGAGAGGAGAGAGAGTAGGTAAGATCATTACCGTGTATAAAGGGTATCATTTAAGCAGGAATACTCTATAATCTAGAACCAGACATCATTGGACCTGCGGAATTACTAAAACTTTGAGCAGAAGCGCCTCCATCTTGACCGTAGAAAGGATCAGTTTCGTTGCCTCCTGCACCAGGTGCCATCACTGTTTCGATTATGCGTGATTGTATGAGTGTCTGCAAATCTTTTCGAGGAGAGAAAAAAGCTTCAAGAGAAGGGAAGGGAGAGAAAAACTCACTACCAGTCGCTTCATCTTCGATTCCTTTTTTCCTACCTCTCCTAATCGCGAATAGAGCCAAGAGTAACAACAAGAGAGCACCTAGAACTGATCCTACGACTGCACCGGCGATCCCGCCTTTCGAGATTGAATTGTTCTTCGGGTTTGGACGGATCGAACCTGGAGCAGAAATTGAAGCGATAGGTGCAGTCGAGAGAGGAGATGAAGAGGGAAGAGAAGATGAAGAAGAGTTGGAGGAGAGAGTCGAAGTTATAGAACTGCTGTTGAGGGTGGAAGACCCGTTGAAGAATGGAATCGAGGAAAACGAAGGGAGGGTAGAAATGGTTGAGAATTGACCGAGTCCAGAAGAAGCGGTAGGAATCGTAGTCGGCGTAGGAGCGTTCTCGTAGCTATACAAGTTGATCGTCAGTAGGTTTGCTCGAGTGACTTCGAAAGTAGAGAGAGAAAAACTAACGAGATGACTACGACTACAGTCAATTGTCCGTTTTGTTGAACTGCGGTAGTATAAGTTTGTCCAGCTACTTGAGTAGCAGTTCCTCCTACAATACCACCAGTTTGTTGAGTTTGTTGAGCAGTTGTAGGGGGAGTGTAATAAGATGTTGAAAAAGTTTGTCCATTTCCATTTCCATTTCCATTTCCATTTCCTCCTCCTCCGTTATTGTTGAGACTCGTAGTGGCAGGTGAGACATAGCTCGTCGAAGTTGGTACGTTACCAGCATTCGAGCTAGTAGTTCCAGTTCCACCACCACCACCGAAAGTTTGTTGAGCTTGCGAAGAAGAACTCGAGCTTCCTCCTCCCGAATCTTGACTTGACGAGGGAGTTTGAGATGAACTATCATTACCCGATTCGTCACCATCTCCATCTCCGTTATTCCATCGCTGTAAAAACAAAGCACAGGGGAGGTTCAGTCGTTTTCACGCTAGTCTCTTTTTTTTCTCTTCGTGTGCGATCACTCAACAAACAAAAAAACACAAATCCTCACCTTTTCTCGATTGTGAGGAGGTAACCTTTGAGCTTTCGTAACGTTCCTACGTTGATGAAGAGTCATACCGGGATTGACCGTAGAGCTCGTAGAGAAAGGAGGGAAAGGTTTTGTTTTCTTTTTTGAGGGGAACCGCGTGGAGGGGGGGAGAGAAGACGGGAGAGGAGGAGAGGAGAAGGGTTGTTGGACCAAGGTGCTGATACCGTGCAGTGTTAGTAGTAACTAGTCGTACAGATAGAGAGAAACAAGAGCAGGGGGAGAAAGAGAGAAAGAGAGAGAGGCGATCTCTCTCCTCGTCGATCATATTTGGAATTAAGCGGTCTCCTCTCCGGCGACCACTCAACCCAACTTACCTCACCTTACACTCACTCTCGATACTTGAAAGACTCGAGAATGTCGAGACCACCAATGAATTTAATCTTCCCGGAGAAATCAAACTCTGGAATCTCTCGAAATCAAGATGGACAAAGAGTTATCGCCCCAACTAGAAGACCTGATGGAACGTACGCTCTCTCTCTGTCTCCCTCTCTATTTATCCCTATTTGCCTCACTTGAAAAGAGAGCTGACATCCCAACCTTTCATCTTGAAACGGGAATCAGGTTTCGACAAGAGATCAAGATTCGACCAGGTTACACTCCTCAAGAAGATGTATCCCTGTTCAGGTCTTCTAAACAAGTAGAATTGGATCAACACAGAGCTAGGAAAGGCACCGTACCAGGTTTGAAACCTACCAACCCTTTGGTACAAGACGCTTTGAGAGGAATTTCAGGAGGAGGTAGTGCTAGTGGGAGTAAGAGCGCAAAGAAGAACGCGAAACGGAAGGAGAAGAGGATCGAGGGAGCTACGAGTAGTGAGAATAATGTGAAAGATAGTTGGGATGACGATGATGAGCAAGAAGAACAGAAAACTGGACAAGGACAAGGAGAGACGACGACTTCTACTTCCTCCTCCTCTACTGCACCACCACAAACAACAGGATCAGAAACGTCTCCAGAAACGACAACAGAAGATCCAGCAAAGAAGTTGAGAAATTTAAAGAAGAAACTGAAACAAACTCAACAACTGAAAGAGAAACGAGATGGAGGAGCCACTTTAGGTCAAGCAGAGCAGGACAAACTAGATGGCATGAAATCATTAGAGGAGGAGATTGCGAAATTAGAGTTGGCTTAAGAGGGCTTTATCAGGAATACGAAAAAATTTAAACTCTATAGAAAATCGATCGAGACAAAGGGGAGAGCTCTCTCTCTCTTCAAACAAGCGAGATGTACTAGAAAAGCTTGAGATTACACCCTCGACTGCGGCACACGTAGGGGACGAACAAAACAAACGAACGAACGAAGAAACATCAAAAAAATAAAGAGTGCGAAAAAAGAAAAGGAAACCGTGGATATCGAGGGGGCGGATGAATCAAAGAGACAGGGTGCTTTCCATCTAGTCTATTCCTCAGAACAAGAGATCATCTAGTCCGTTTCCATTTGATTTCGAGGAACCGTTCGTTGTCGGAGAAGTGGAAGATCCCAAATCTAAAGAAGCGAAAGCGTCAATCGGAGGAGGGGGATGGGAACTTGTTGCTGTAGTTGTAGAAGGAGGAGAAGAGAAGAAATCGTGCGTGGAAGAAGAAGGAGGAGGAGCTGTATTTGTCGAAGTAGATGAAGGGGGAGGTGGTGCTCCAAACAATCCTAATAGATCGTCTAGAGGGTTCGAAGATACGTTCTTGTTCGAAGGAGGTGCGAACAAGTCTGCAGAAGTAGAAGCGTCTCCTCCTCCGAGACCTCCAGATCCTCCGAGTTGATCTTCCTCGTCGTCATCAAAGTCAAGAAGCTGAAGAAACATAAAAGCGATAATTACTTCGTCAGCTTACTCGTCTCGAGAGAAGAGGAGAAGATAGCGACTCACGTTCTCAGCTTTTTGACCAGCGATCACTGTAGCGAGTGCAGCCTCTTTACTAATTTCACCCGATTTAACCAAGTTTTGTTTCGAAGAGATTTGATCTGCTCCGAGTTTACCTCCAGCAACGAAAGCTTGAACGGGCCTGATAAGAAAACAAGATCGAACGATGATCAGACAGTGAGTGTGTCACAGAGAGAATGATCGATGAGAGAGAGGGGGCCATTCTCACTTGTGGTAAACTGCAGAGAGACAACCTAGTTCAGAAATGAGTTCGTCGAGTAATCCAGCTGGGACTGAAGTTGTTGGTAAAGAGATTGGTGGTCTTGAAGCGAGAATCACGTTCTGCGAACCAGAAAACGAGCGATGAGTAAGCCGGACAGAAGAAAAAGTGACAAGCTGAGAAAAGGTTCGTTTTCGATGCACTTGCCTTTGCAACTTGTGTATCCGAACTCAACAACCTCCATTGGATGTAAGCTCTGTCCCTCAAATCTGCAGAATCCGCCGTCTTGGTCGCCAATCCCAAAACTCTCTGTACCAAACCTTGAGCTTCTTCCGGTCTCGTCAAAAACAGTTTCACTACCGCAGTCAAAGTTTGTAATTGAACTTGAACCGGTTCGTCTTGGTAAGTATCTAGGAAAGTAGAGATTAATTCTGAAGCGTTTTCAATTTTTGAAGAATATTCTCCCAAGATCCAAATGAGTGAAGATTTCGCTTCGGGTTCATCTAATTCTTCGAGGTTCGCACAAAGGGTAGGAATGATTCCTTCGTATTGGTGAGGGTACCTTCGGAAGATGTCCTGTCATTGATGGAGCAGGTTTAGCTACGGCGACAAAAAAAGCAGGAGAGACAAAACTGGGGGTGGTATAACTCACTTTGATGACGACGATCGACTCTTGAACTACGTAACTGACTCGAGTAGAAATCAAATCCAACAATACGTTGACACACCTTTCAGCAGCAGACTCAATCTTGACTGCACATTGTCCGATAGCTCGAATCGATTTCCTAACGAAATCTACATCCACCTCTGAAGCGTACCTGGGGGACTCGCCGGTGATTTTCGAGTCAGTCATTAAGTTCGTATCAGTCAAAAGAAAAGAACTCACTCTTTCAATTCCGACAAGAAAGTATCGACATTCTTCTCTTCCACCAATTTGATCATGATTTCCAATTTCTCAACTTTGACGTACGGTGGATCGTTGTATTTACAGAAGAATACCCTCATTTCGTTCGAGAGGGCTTGTGGTCGTTTCTGAAGAATCAAGTTAATGTTTCGGAGAGCTACCCATTGAACTTCAGGAGCAGAAGAGACGAGAGTGACTGGAGAAACGACGAAGGAGAAGAAAGTCAACCGAGAACTTGGTCAGAGAAGCAGCGAGGAAGTTTGGAGACAAACCGAGAGGAGGAGCCATTTTTCGTAAAATTGATTTTGCGAAATCTTCCCTCGTAATCGCTTCCAAATGAATCATGACGACCTAGAAGGACCTCACGACAAGGTCAGTTTATTGAGGTACTGAAAGACGCGAAAGAGAGTTAAACGACTCACTTTGATAGCAGCCAAAACTACTGAACCGTTCGCATGTTGAAATTGAGGAATCACTCTCTCACAAATATGTTCAGCTTCCTTTTCATCCTCTGCCTGGTACTTTGCCACTGCCCCCAAGATTGCGATTCTACCCCATTCGGTACATTCTCCCAACGCGACGAGTAACCGAGAAAGGGTGTTTGAGTCGAGTAGGAAAATTGGAGCTGATTCGTCAGATTCTTGAATCTCTGTCAACGCCAAAACTGCGTTCGCGACGACCTAACACAATGAGAGTCACAGGGATTGTCAATCTTTGAGTAAAGAAGGAGAAAAGAGGGATAGAGATAGCTCTCACCATTGGATTTGAATCAGTCACCATTTCTTGTAAACTTCCAATGAATCCATTCTCAATCGCCAAACTAGGTCTCATGTCGTAAAGTTTTACTACACAGATCGCTGCAGTCTTCCTGACGTAAGGGTTCTCGTCCCTCAAACATTTCCGTAGTGGATCTGCGATGTAGTCGAGAATCTTTTCCGCTCTCAAACACGACATGGTTCTGATCGCCAAAGCTCGAATGAGAGGGTTCGGATCTTCAGTATCCTATTGAAGAACGATGTTTGATATCAGCTTTCTATCAGGAGCAAACGAGAGAGGGAGAGGAGGAGTGATTTACTTTGACGAAAGTGTTTACAGCTAAAATGACCAATTCTGGTTGAGTTTTCGCGTAAACTTGCAAATACAGGTAAACTAGTTTCTTTTGTTCTATATCGTCCGTTTGCATATTCTTGAGTACGTCTGGAAACAAGCCAGAGACGTCTTTGCCAACTGTCATACTCGCGATTACTCTTTTGATCGCTTCTTTCCTAGGATCTCGGTATTGAGAGTTTAGATCTGCTCGAAGTTCACTGTTTTGAGAGTAATAGAACGCGTTAGGCAAGGAGAGAGAGATTAGAGAGGGAGAATTGAACGACGTGGGTTCCGTCAGCGAACTCGACTCACGCATTCTCTCCTCTTACTCGAGGTCCAGCTCTGCTTCTCGCTGCCATCTTTCTGTAGATAACAGGGAGTTGAGGAAAGTTGAGGGTTTAGTCGGAGGGTGTGTGATGAGGTGGAGGAGAGAAAGAAAGACAGAGAGAGAGGAGCTTAGGAACTCTGGCTTTAACTTCTCAAAACCACGACTCTACTCGTCACTGTACGAGCTTATCAATAGTTGCTAGTTCACCAGTATCAAAGAAGGATTGAAAGCTATGCCTCGAGCGACATCTTCTCGGTTCAACAGACATTTACAAGAAGGAACCAGTTCTTCTTCAAACAACAAGTCTAAAGATTCCAACGGTGAAGGTCCCAAAGGTGCTCTCAATCCAATCTTCAAGTGAGTCCTTTGTCTCCATCACAGCGCGAGAGGGAGAGGTAGAACTGATCTCTCTTTCCCTTTTTTCTCCTCTCAAATCAGCACCGCTTCCTTGGGACAGCATATCCTCAAGAACCCTCTGTGAGTCTCAATCTATAGCTTTTATATAATCAGAGCTGATCTCCAACTTTGCTTTTTCTCTCTTCCTTCCTTGGGTAGAGTCGCTCAAGGGTTAGTTTTCTTTTCGTTCTCGAGTCGTTCAACTTTCCGTTAATCTGACTTCGGGAGCTTCGTTGTCTACAGTATCGTCGACAAAGCTTCCTTGAGGTCTACAGATTCAGTTTTGGAAATCGGTCCAGGTACTGGAAATTTGACAGTCCGGATTTTAGAAAAATGTAAATTATGTACTGCGGTAGAGATGGATCCTCGAATGGCAGCTGAATTGACTAAACGTGTACAGGGAAAGTAAGTCGTCCTGTTTCTTCTTCTCGAGAAGAGGAGAGACCTAATTCAAAGTTGCTGTTTGTCAGACCTGAACAAAAGAAGTTAAATATTTTAGTAGGAGATTTCATTAAAACTGAATTACCTTACTTTGACGTTTGCATCTCCAATACTCCTTATCAAGTATGTCGTTCTTCGCCGACTCTACGCTTTGTCGAATTCAGATCACTGATTGGGAATTTCGTTGATAATCCTTTGTTTCCAGATTTCTTCCGCAATCGTTTTCCGATTACTATCTCAACGACCAATCTGTCGAGTAGCTATCCTCATGTTCCAAAGAGAATTTGCTATGCGACTAGTAGCTAGACCTGGAGATTCACTCTGGAATCGACTTTCAGTAAACGTTCAACTTTACGCCAAAGTAGATCACATCATGAAAGTAGGAAGAAACAATTTCCGACCCCCTCCCTTGGTAGAATCTTCAGTAGTTAGGATCGTACCTTTGGACCCTCCACCTCCAGTTTCGTTTGAAGAGTTTGATGGTTTGACGAGGATTTGTTTCTCGAGGAAGAATAGGACGATTAGGAGTTCGTTCCAGGCTAAAGGGGTAGAAGGTGTTTTGGAAGCTAACTACAAAGCTTGGTGTGCTGAACAAGGAAAAGTGCGTAAACTTTCTCCTTTCTGGATTCGTGCTCAAGATTGTTTGCAGAAAACTGATCGTTTGCCTTTTCCTTTTCCTCGCTAATTGATAGATTATTGAAGAAGGTTTCGACATGGGTAAATTGATTGATCAAATCCTTCAAGAGTCGACTTACGCCGAACAACGAGCTAGTAAAATGGACGTTGACGATTTCTTGAAACTTTTAACCATTTTCCACAAATACGGTAAACTCACGGAAATTTTCTCTCCTCCTTCTACAGTTTCTGGGACCTTATCGTTAATGTGACATGTTGCTGATTCGTTTCGTTTCTCGTCCTTGCTGCTCCATTAGGTATTCACTTTGCCTGATTTCAATATCTCGTCTTCAATTTTTTCTCTCCACCCTCCTCCTTTTCCCGGTGTATTGCCTACCGTACTGTTTCTCTCAACATGTTGTTATATCATACCTTCGCGTTCTAACCCAAATCTTCTCACGCCGATCGAAGGACGAGGAGCAACGGACGAGAGGAAACATTCGATACTCATCTCATTCGAGGTGCGAGTTCGGCACAGCTTCTGTGTCGTCCACCCTCCTCAATCTTCCGAATGGGGTCAGTCAGAAAATTGTACATTGTTGTCGTCGTCACTCCGCGGATTGTGATCGACGGGAGTGCTCGAATCGCTCTCTATTGAACCTTTTCCCGCTCACTCCTCCTTCTGCTTCTCCTTTCCCTCTCGCTCTCTCTACACCGTCGACTATTTTTGAGTGGTAATCGAATAAGCTACACGGAGAACTCGAGCCTACCATCAGAGTGAGTTGCCTCGCTCTCTCTCTCATCTGGTTTCTCAAGTATCTCAGTTCCTGCCTCACACCTATTCCTCTCTCTCCCTCGAAACTTCTCAATCTGACTTTTACTTGAACTGAACTTGTGAACTACTTCAAATTTCATCAGCACACTTTCTTCTCCTTAACCTCTCTCTCTCCCTTCACCTCGACTCGTTTATCAGATCGGACCCCTCCTCTCTCCTCTCCCACTCACTTTCCGAATGACTTCAATTGCGACTCTTCAATACGGTCTCACAGTACGAGCTACCGGCTTAATCACAGCAGCCCATGCTTGGGCTTCCCTCGAACCAATGTTCCGATTCTTCGATTTACTCTCCCTCCGAAAGAGACAAGATACTTTGATCCTCAAGAAGAGAGGTTCAGTCAGAAGGACTGCTCTCACCAAAGTACCAGAAGAAATATGGGGAGAGATCAGGAAGTTGGTCACTGAAGAAAAATTGAGGCTGACGGAAGAGGAAGAACTTTTCCACGTTTACAGGAAATTCTGCACTGAGGATTTCTGCTCCTGTCAGATGCTCACCGAGTACAACTGGGAGAAAACTCTCAATCACGAGCGTGTACCTCGCTGCCTCATCAAGTTCTTCCGAGAGTTTCTCGAAGGTCGAGTCAAAGCTTTCAAAGTGAGCTCTCTTCATTCTCTTTTCCCTTTCTAGACTATTCAGTTGACGAATCAATCTCACTTCATTATAGCCAATTCATCAAGTTCTCTCTTACTTCGGACTCGCTCATCCTCTCACCCGATTCATTCCTCTCAATCCCGACATTCCCGTCGATTTCAACAGCGTCGCCCTGATCGCTCTTCCTTCCCGCACGGATATCGGAGCCTACACTACTATCTCAGGAGAACATTCCGGACCTCACAAAGAACACACGATAGTAGACGTTTCTTTGAAACTCCCTCTCGACGCAGACGCTCGGTTCGTTCGATTCATCAAACTCTTCGGTTTGAAAGTCGTCGCGACTAGTATCTCTACTCTTAGTATCACCGGTCAACCTTCGATTGATGAACCTGATGGAGAAGAGGAAGACGGGGGACGAGAGAAAGGTCAACAAACGAAAAAATTGAGAAACAAGATTGCTCCTCTTGTAGGTTTGAAAGGTTTGAAGAATGAAGAAGAGGAACGATCGAAAGAGATTGAACCTGGTTGGAAATTGTATACTGTCGCTTGTGATGTTGAAAACTAGATGATGTGGGAAAAAGAATGAATGAATGAGAAATCGAAAAATCGCGAATTTTCCTGTCGACGGTTTTCTTCGAGACCTTGCCCCGAAACAATTCAATGATGAGAAGCAGTTTTCGTACAGAGTCAATTTATTTTTACAACACCAATGTTAACGAAGAAAGAAAATGAAAAAACTGCTTCGAGAGTCACAAACAAACTCTTTCCTTCCCTCTTCCACCTGGCCTCTTCCTTCTTCTTTCATAGCCTTGAAATGGGTGAGACAAGAAAGCCTACGTTTTTTCGTTCTCTCGAATTCTGTCCTTCTTTCAGAAATCGTTTTGATCTCTTTTCAAACGGGTAAATACTGTTCGAAAGAGAAAAATTCTGGAAAGTCAATTTCTTCTGGAAGAGGTACCGAGTAACTCGAGGCCGGCAGGTAGGTAGGTAGGTAGAGAAAAAAGAATACGCACGGAACCTGCACCTCTCAATGCCATTCTACTTCCAAAACTCAAAGTTTGAAATCCACCACTACAAGAGACTCGAGTTTTAGTCAGTCAAGTCGGACTCAAATCAGGTGGAGGAGAGAGAGAGAGAAAAAGATACAATTACTTACGGGAAATAAGAAACGAAATAAAAGATTAAAGCTGCGCATTGTACGACTGCACAAATCAAAGTTGCGAAATAACTATGTCTCTATTTAGAATCCCTCTCCCGATATACCGTTCATGTTAAGCACTATTACTCATTTTCAAGGCAGGAGGAGAGGAGGGGAGACACGTACGACTAGAGCGAAAAAGAGAGTTAGGATTAAACTACCGAAATAGGCAGCGGTGAAAGGTAACCTTTCGGAAGAGAATAAATGTTTTAAATGTGCCAATGGACCTGAAAGGATTGAGAATCCAATCATGAATAATATCTAAAGAACAAGACACTCGTGTGTGTGTGTGAGCTTCTTCCTCGAGAGAGAAAGAGGGAGGGAGATAGGAATTTACAGATCCAAGTGAAAATGAAACCTAATAAAAATGTATAAATTAAAAACTCAGTTTTCCGTCGTCTTTTATTTACGTATATAGGGTCAGAATAGGCTCACAGCAAACTTTCTCGGTTTAACTGCCAACAATGGTAAACCGATAAAGAAACTCAATGCGAAACAAGCACTAGCTCCCAAACAACAAATCAAGAACCCCAAGAACCTTTCCCACCTAGATAAAGCGAAATAAGCTTCTTCTTCATTCGAACGTTCTGAACTACGTAAAGGGATTCCAGAAGATAACGCAGAAGTGAACCTGGTGTAGAATGGAGATTGTTCTGTCGTCGAGGTTGCAGGGATTGAATCATCTGTTGTACCTTGTGCCCATCGAACTGGAAGGGATAGACGTATTCCCGAGTAGAGAGTGAGTAGTCAGTCTAAGAGAGAGAGTGGGGAGGGAAGAGTTCGGTGACGAAAGAAGAGGGGGTTGTGAGGTTTCTAACTCACATCCAGCCAAATTGTTTCTGAAATTAGATTCTGCCATACACTTTGTACTTATCAAGGATCCAGTCAAGTTGAGTGAGGAGATCGAGAAAGAAAAGAGACACACTTTCATCATCAACTCTCACCTCCCGACTTTCTCTCAATCTCGTCAGAAATGCCCTCTGAACCAACTCCGACTACTCTATCAGCAGAACCAGGTTCTAATGGACAACATTTCTCTTTGGACGTTAAATTCCCAGTTTATTCGATCGCGTTCAATCGAGATGATTCTATAGTTTTAGCAGGTGGTGGAGGAAGTTCTAGAACTGGTGTAAAGAATAGATTGGTACGTTCTTGTACTCGTTCCCTTCTCCTTCTCGGTCGCGCTGTCTCTGTCTGCGATGGAGGGTAGTTGTTCGTCTGTCGGACGTGTTTTCGGATTTATCGAGCATTAGCGCGCGTTGATAGGGGCGCGGAACGACAGAGGGAGTATCTGATGAAGCATCAAGGAGGGACGAAACTAGACAAGCAACGCGTTTCGCGGTTGTTGATTCGTAGTCGCTCGAAACTCGCTCGCTCTCACTGTGTTAGAGTGACTGACTCTCTCTCTCTCTGGCTGTTCGCGCCTCTTTAGTCAATGTACAAAATCGATACACAACAGAAACAATTGAAATTGATCACAGAACATGAATTATCTAAAGAAGAAGATGCACCAATGACTATCGCGATTCACAGACCTGTAATTTCGTCTCTCTCTCTCTCTCTTCCTATTGATCAAAGAACTGATAACTGAACTCCGAACGATATATGTACTAGAGTAAAACTATTGCAGCAGGAATCAATTCAGATTTAGAAAGTTTGAAAAGAGGTAAAAATGAAAATTTGAGAATGTTCACTTATACTGAAGGCGCAGGAGGAGGAGATGATCAAGAAGATTCTACGTGAGTTCAACTTCCCTTCCCCCTCTACTTGAGCAATCGGAGAATTGAAATTCGATTGTTGGGCGTTTTTTTTTTTCCTACTTTGCCCAGTATCAATTTTGAAAAAAGTCAACAAACTCTAGTTTCAACTGATCCAGATCATTACCAAGTAAGGCCCTTCATTCTCTTTCCCTACTTTTGTTGAAACGAATCGACTAACTCTGTTTGAACCCCCCTTTCTGATTTACTAGAAAGTTACTTGTTTCTCACGTTCTCCAAACCCATTAACTCCACCTTTGTTAGCGATCGGTTCAACTAGTTCTCAATTATCTTTGTTAGCTTTACCAAATTTGAATGAAGTTTTACCTCAATTGAATCCCTCCTCCTCCTCCTCAACAACGACAACAACAAGAACGACGTCGAAAGAAGGTACAGGAAGTAAAGTTTATGAAGGAGAAGAAATTTTCGATGTAGATTTTAATGATAAAGGTGATATGGTACATCTTCTCTCTATTCGAGCGATAGAGGAAAAGTGAAACTGACTCCCCTTTTCCCTTTGATCAAACTCGAAACGCGATTCCGTTCGGTTAGCTGGTAGGAACTAGTTCTACGAAATTATGTGTTTGGTCAACAACTACTCCACCATCATCATCAACAACGACAACGAGAACTACTGAAAAAGGAAAGACAGGAGAAGGAGAAGAAGGAGAAGAAGAAGAAGAGTTTGAACCATTACAAGTTATCGAGAGACCAATTTTGAAAAAAGAATTGGCTTGTACTTTCAGAGCTGCAAAGTTAGTTCTCTCTCTCTCTCGCTTTCTCTTGCGAAGAGCATCACTAACGTCGGGCACTGTTGTTTCTTTTTGAAAATAGATTTGGTAGACAATCAACTTGTACAAACCTTTACACAGTAGTAAACTCTTCTCCCTCTTCTTCTACTTCTTCAGCAGGAGGAAAGAGGAGAAAAGGTGGTAACCACAACAAGAACAAGAATAAGAAATCTTTCATCAGTTGTTGGGATACATTGGAATGGAAATTAACTAAAACTAGAACGATCGGGAACAAACCTATTACGAGTTTTGATATCTCTGAAGATGGTTCATTGTTGGCTTATGGTTCATCAGATTTATCCATTGGTATTTTAGATTCTAAAACTTTACGTGTAAGGCTCAAACTCATACTCTCTCTGTCTTTTGACGAGGTTAAGGGAGCTGATCTCGAAGAGGAATTGATTGACTTGTGTGTGTTTTTTTTAGCCAATTATGACAATTTTGAAAGCACATGATTTCCCATCTACTACGATCAAATTCAATCCTTCTTCTAGTTTATTGGTTTCTGGATCTGCAGACAACTCTTTGAGAGTGATCAAAGTACCTCCTCCTTCTGAAAGAGGTTAGTTTTCTCTTCTCTCTCTTTTCTCTTTCCTTTTGCTTTGAAAGGATGAAAAGGCTGATTAGGGGCTGTCTGAACCAGGTGGTGAAAGTAAAATGACGATGGTTTGGTTAACTTTGTTGATCCTTTTGATCGCAATTTTGGTACAACAAGGTTTCATTACTAAAGAAACTTGGAGAGCTGCTAGAGGGATTATGAACTAAGGGTGTCTCTTTTTCGTCTGTGTGTGCTGTTTGTGTGTGTATGTCGTATGTTGGGGGGTCCAGGTCGGACAAAGGAGGGAAAAGGGAAGAAATCAGAGATTGGGTTGTAAATTTCTTTTCGCTTTTTGGATTTTTGCGTTTTTGTTTTCCTTTTCTCTCAAGGAGGTTCAGTACTAGTGAATTCAGTAATATAAGGTCTTGTCTCCAAAAAAGTATACTGAGACGTGTTACGAAATGATCGATGTCATCACATCGATCAACAAACACGTTGCATCTATTTCTTCCCTCGTTTTCTTTATCCCATACTCCTTTCCCGCCTCACTTAATCCCTCTCTTGGATCAAGCTACAGTCGTCGAAGCAAATCTCTCTCTCTTTTGAAAGCCCTACTCAACACTTTTCGAATCAGACGTCTTCATCGAGATCGACACCAAAATCGCCTTTTCTTTCTCTCACACTCTCACTCTCACTCTCACTCACTCAAGAGTAGGATGCCTCACTGGAATCCACCAGTTCCAGTTTCCTGTGCTTCACAAGGAACTTCATCTTTCGCTTACGAATCTACGAAAACTCGATGGCCAAAAATCTTGACTGGTATAGTTGATGAGTTATCGAAACTGAATGGAGAATTATCACAATCGAATGACGAGGTCGATAAGGAGACATTAAAGGAGGGTAAAGAATTGATTGAGAAATTGAGTGGATTGATTTATGAGATTAAAACTGATAAACCTTTGAAACCTTTAACCGGTACGCACTCTCTCGTTCTCTTTCTCTGATTCACGATTGACAAACGTATCACCTACGGGAATAGATACTGGATTCCCACATGATTCACAAGTTTACAACGAAGAATTGAACCGTCAACCAGGAGGGGAAGAAACTAAAACTTGGTTCTCCTCGAATTGGTTGTTCGCAGAATGTTACCTCTACAGGTACTTGCGTTCGTTATTTCAAACTACAACTCACTTCAATTCGTTTGATCCGTTTGGTTCACAAAAACTTTCAACTTGGAAATCTTCGAAAACTTCAGTTTTACAATTGACTAGTACTTTGAACGAACTAGTTTCGAAAGGTAGAGTTGAAGACGAAAAAGAGTTACATCGAGATTGGAGGATTATGATGGAAACTATGTTGTGGGGGAACGCGACAGATTTAAGTTTGTTGACTAGTTTGAGTCATGAACAAATTCAAGAATTACAATCGGTAGAGAGAGGGAGGGAATTCACTTTGAGAGACGATTTGGAACAAGCTTGGCAACATGTCAAAGATTCGAAAGGCGAAAGGTTTGATATAGTTTTAGATAACGTAAAAATTTCTTTTCTTTTCTTTCCTTTCTCTCCGCTCTCTTCGAACTGATTTTCTTTTTGATCGATTCGATGTACCACACACAGTCTGGTTTCGAATTGTTTACAGATCTAGTTTTAGCAGATTTCTTAATCTCTTTAACTCCGTTCGCAAGTCAAGTAGTAATTCATCCAAAATTAATTCCTTGGTTCGTTTCAGATGTGTATGTTCTTTTTTACTGCCTTCTCTTCTCTTTGCTGTTGTCTGTCTCGACATACTGAAGTACGGGTATAATTGTTTTTTCTTTAGACAACCTCATGATTTTGAAATCATGTTTTCAACTTTATCAGATCCAACTTTTTTCCCAAACTGTACCGAACTTGAACTCGATCAATTGAAAACTCTTGTAACTCGTTGGAAGAAGTATGTAGAGGAAGATAAATTTAAATTATCTGTACCTCGTACCTTACAAATGGGTAGTCAAGATGGTTCAAGTTTCTCCGAGGAAGAAAAGCGACAAATTTCTCTAGCAGAATGTAATATCCTCTCTCTCTCTCTCTCTCCTTCGCTCGCAGAATGAAAGTACCTGATACCATTTTGAGGCGTTTTAATACAGTTTGGACATCTCCTTACCCATTCTGTGATTTACCTTTAATCTCACCAGACCTGTTGAAAGAGTTACAAGAATCGAAATTAGTAATTTTCAAAGGAGATTTGAATTACCGTAAATTAGTTTCAGACGCTTGGTGGGAACCTTCTTCCTCATTCGAACAAGCTTTAGGTCCATTGAAAGGAGAGATTTCATTATTGAGTTTGAGAACTTTGAAAGCAGATACAGTAGTGGGTTTACCAAAAGGTAAAGCGGAAGAATTGGATCAAGTTTCAAAAGATTGGAGAGTTAATGGGAAATACGCGGTTGTTTCTTTCTCCCCCAAAGACAACAAAGTGAAAGGAGGAGGATTGATTGACTAGTGTTTTGTTGCTTCTTTTGAGGGAAATCGGGGGTTAGCTTTTGAAAAGAAGATGTAGAAAATAGAATAACTAGAGAGAAGAAAATTGTATTTATTGCTTTACACATATAATCAACTTGAGTTTCACATCAATGAGAGAAAGAGAGAGAGAGAGAGAAGGAGCGGACATTTCTCTGTAACGAAAGTAGGTCATTGCGAATAGAGGGAGAGAGTACTACGTGCGTGGGACAGAAAGAGCAAGAGCTCAGAAAGAGTACAGATGAAGAGAATAAAACTCTTGTGTTAATAAAAATCGAACACGGACCTGAAAGAACTTCCTCCTCTTCACTCACTCGCTCAAAAACGAGAAAAAGACTCGAGAAATTTATTCCTGTTGTAAACTCAAACCTTCTCCTACCGGTCTCTCTACGATCGTCCTGCTTTGTTTCCTCTTCTTTTCCAATACTGCGACTACCAATTCTAAAGAATCTCTAACTAATAAAACTATTCCACCTCCGATCGTATTCCTTACCCAAACTGGATCGACTATCGTCATAGGAGGAGGAGTTGAGAAGGGTTGTAAAGAAGAAGAAGAAGAAGAAGAGAAAGAGAAAGGGTTCAAGAATTTCAAAAATCCTGAAACTAATGATAAAGGACTCGTTACTCCTCCTCCAGAAGTGTAAGATCCAGTAGAAGAAGAAGAAGCGATTAGAGTAGAAATTCCCAACAATTTCCTCAAACTTTTAATTCCAAAGTTTTTCGTATTTTTACCTCCTCTCAATGCGATCCAAAATAATATTGAACCTACTAACGAAGACAATGCAGGGTAGATCAATGCACCTATTAACAAAGAGGTTAAACGTCCGATTCCGATTCTTAAAGAACTTGGTGGATCTCTAGTTGCAACTTCTTCTTCTTCTTCTTCTTCTCGTTGTCGTTCAAGTTGAGGTTCAGTGGTAGTTCTTCTTCTTGTTGTTCTTCTACGTTCATTATGAGTTGTTGTTGTTGTCTCACCATCTAGAGGATGTTGCTCTTCCTCTTCTTCTTCCTCCTCCTCTCGATCTGAAGTTTCCACATACTCGTACTCTAATTCAGCTACCAATTCAATCCCATTCCCTCTTCTACCTTCTCCATTATCTCCTCCTCCTCCTTCTCCTCCTCTCCTTTGAACAGTGTCTCCATTGTTGTTGTTGTTGCCGTTGTTGTTTAAAACTTCTAAACTATCTTGTTCATCTCTTGCAGCTTGTTCCAACATCCCCGCCAATCCTTTGAAAACGTTCCTCTTCCCATAATATTCTTTTCCCAATACTTTTCTGAAAACTTTGTTCCTAGTTCTGAAATAAAGAATTCTTAGCCAAGGGATTAAACAGATGGTTAGAGTTGGAGATGGTGGGTATTGGAGAGATAGGTCTGAGAGACCGTAAGGATCTGGATTTGGGATCAAAGAGTGGGAAAGGAATGAAGGTAAGTGGTGAGAATGTGAAGAATGTGAAGAATGAGTAGATAATGCCAAAGTTAGAGGTAAAAAAGGTAACAAAGAATCAATCAAAGGAGTTCTAGATAAAACCAATGCGAAAGGGATCAAAGGTAAATTCAACCAAAGTTTCAAAGGTAACTTTTTGTTGAACTCTCTCTCTAAGAGAGCTTTTGAAACTTTTTCACCTAAAAAAGTTTTCATTACCCAAACTCCGTAACAACTTGCGATTAACCAACCACTAGCTGCTATACCTCCTACGGTTGCAACTATTGAAAGTTTATGTAATTTTTTAACTAGTTTTCTATAAAATTTGAGGAATTCGAAACTAGTTTCTTTGATTAAAATTGGAGTTGCACAAACTGGACATTTAGGAATCGATGAGCTTGAACTGTTTGCTCTTGTTGAGATCCATTCTAGTAAGCATGGTTCATGCGATAAAAGTGTGCATGAACACGCATGAATGAAAGGTCGTGAGGGAGATTCAGTAGAAGTTTCGTAACAGATCCAACAAGTTTTCTCTCCTGGTAAAGTTGAGACTGTACGTCGTGGAGGTAGTGGAGCAGGTGGAGTAGTACTGGTACTACTAGTAGTATCAGTAGTTGATGATGAGGTGGTTGTGGGAGGGGGCGAGGGAGAGGGAGAGGGAGAAGGAAGAGGAGTTGGTTCCTCGAGTAGACTATCTCTTTCTTGTTGTAACCTTGCCAACCTCTGTCTCCGTTGTTCTAATTGTTGAGTCGGTAACATAGTTGGTTGTGTACAAGTGAGGGGAAAGAGAGAGAGAGAGGGGGAAAACTTTCATCATCATCGATATTGATCATCTTCATCTCTCTCTCTCTCTCTCTCAGGATCGACTACAGTTTTGAGGGTTAGTTTGTATGGATCACAAGGAAGGTACATCTTCCTTGATCGGGGTAGGGATAGCAGTTTTAGCAAACACTTTAATCTCTGCCGGACTCAACGTTGAAAGGTAATATACTCCAACTTCTCTCTCATCAGTGTGAGAACTGACTAGAGCTTCTTTCATTACAGGTTAGCACATATTAGGAGATCTCATACGAATAGTTCAGGGAATGAAAAGAAATCTAGTACTCGGTCCAATTCCTCTGAACGTACTCCTTTGATAATCGTGTGAGCCCTCTTAATCACTATACTCTCTACTTTCGACACTTACCCTCTTGAGAGAGACTCTTTCGAACAGTGATCCAACTTCTTCTTCTTCTTGTTCGAGAAGCAACAAGATTTCACCACCTCGAACCTTTCCAAATTATTCTCGTTCTTTATCTGAACCTATAGATTCAGTACAACTATCCGTCTCCGCACCTCCTACTACTCCTTCTGCTCCTCGTCGAAATCCCTCTCACGTCTCTAACCGTTCAACCTCTCAATCCTCGACTAAATCCAAATCAAAGTCAAAAAAACGATCATCATCCTCACCTAGAACTGATAAAGGTTTCCTGAAATCCCCTTTATGGTTACTAGGGTTCTCTCTAGTGAACTTGGGAGAGATTGGTAATTTCTTAGCTTATGGTTTCGCACCTACTTCTCTAGTCGCACCTTTAGGAATGACTGCTTTAGTAGCAAACGTAGGTTTGGCACCTTTGATAGTTGGTGAGAGGTTCAGGAAGAAAGATTTAGTTGGGATTGGGATTTGTTTGTTAGGAGGAGTTACGGTAGTTTACGCTAGTAGATCAAATGATGAAAAAGTGAGCTAAAAATCAATCACTCTAGTTCTAATGAGCTTTCCATACACAAACTAAACCTCTTTTCTTTTTTTTAATTCTCTCTCTTTAGATTACACCAAGTCAATTGTTACAGGCTTTGAAACAACCATTATTTTTAACTTATTCTATAACTTCATTAGTGTTGATAGGTTTAATGTTTGGTTTATCACAAATTTCAAAATTTGGTGATAGGTTCGTTTTGATAGATTTGAGTTTGTGTGCTTTCGTTGGAGCATTCACAGTTTTATCTACGAAAGCTTTATCTTCTTTTTTGAATACTCTCGGGTTAGGAATGTACGTCTCGTTCTCAAATCTCTCTCTCTCTCTCTTTCTTTTTGTTAACGAGAAACTGAAGGTCTGATTGTTTATAAAGGTTTCGAGAACCAATTACTTATTCATTACTCCTAATCCTCTTAATCACTGCTTTCACTCAAGTCAACTTTATTAACAAATCTCTACAGAGGTTTGAATCTAGAATAGTGATCCCTACTCAATACATGACTTTTAGTTTGTGGTCAGTGTTTGGTAGTGCGATTTTGTATGGAGATTTCAAAGGGATGGATGGTGAGAAATTATTGAATTTCGGATTTGGTTGTTTGGTTTCTGCTGGAGGTAAGTAACTCTTCTCTCTCTCTCTCTCTTTCACAGATTTTTGGGAAGAGACGAGGATACTCATCAAATCATTGATTCCTCTTTTACTTCCTAGGTGTTTACTATCTCACAAGAGACGATAACGCTTCAGATCAACCTTCAGAAGAAGACAGTAATGACAAGAAGAAGAAGAAGCAGACGAAACCTCGGAATTCAGAATCCAATTTTCAATCCTCCTCTTCATCTTCGTCTCAAACACCACTAGTTGTCAATGTTCAATCTACCTCCTCCTCCTCGACTTCTATTCCTTCACCATCTCTCGATTCAATAACATCATCATCAACATCAACATCAACACCTAAACCTCAAAATCATTCAATTTCAATTTCACCTACTACTAGAATAATCTTACCTTCCCACAATTCCCACAACCTTCATTCTTCTTCTGTACCATCTTCTTCGACAGCAGCATTGGGTTTGAGACCTGGAATTGGTAACAGAACTAGAACTTTGAGTATTGGGAAATATAGGTTTGCGAATGGTGGTTTACTTTTAGTTGCTTCTACTCCACCTCCTCCACCACCAACTACTACGAACAACAAGAAGGGTAGTGATAGTGAAGAGGAGGAAGAGGAAGTGGATGAAGGAGAAGGAGAAGGGGAGGAGGAAGAGGAAGAGGACGATATTAGGAGAGGAGAAAGAAATCCAGAAGATTCAGTTTAGAGAGAGAGAGAAAAAGAGGGAAAAACCGAACGAAAAGTTCGTCTGTACAGTATTCTAAGTATGTTCTTTACTCGTCTTCATTCTGATGTTTGTGCTGTTATTTGCCTTACCTGATATGTCTGTTTCCTTTCTTTTCTATGGCTTTATATTCTTTGTCGTATCCTCCTCAGTCTCCCTCTCTATTTGACTCTGTCTAGCTGTGTAACCACAAAAAAAGCAAAAGCTTCCTCCTCTTTTCGTTTTCTCTCTCTCTCTCTCTCTTTCTCCGGATGCTCAAAAGAAAGGGATCAAAGGAAAAGAGCCGGGCTTTTGCGTGCTGAAAGAAGGAAAGCTACAAAGATGCTATACTAAGACGAGCTGGAGGAGATACATAATTAAGTAAAGAGAAAACAACACAAGCGCAGAGGCGATATTGCGGAACGACAAAACAAAACAAAACAAAAAAAAGATATGAAAAACTAACTCATTCTTCATCATCAGTAGTAGTAATGAAACTACTCGCATCAGGTAATTTACCCCAACTAGTCAACCCTACTTCCTCTTCCTCTTCCTGTTGTCGTTGTTCTTCTTCCTCAGTTTCAGTATCACTCCAACAACTCATCATTCGTTTCCCTTGTCTCATTCGAATCATTCGATTCTTTTCCCTATCATCCTCTTCTTCATCATCGTCATCGTCATCTTCGTCGTCGTCGTCGTTAGAATGAGAGAAACAAGGTGAAGGGGATGGAGAGATTGAACGTGAATGATGATGAGAGGAAACTAATTCTTCTGAAGTACCACCTCCTCCTCCTCCTGTTCTTGATTCTCCATAGTAATCTTTATTGAGTGTGTAATAACTAGCCATAACAGAAGGTGGTGGTGGAGAAGGAGTGGTGGTGGTGGCTGATTTGATGAAATGACTAGATCTAGTAGGAGTTCGATTTTGATCCCCTCCACCTCGTCCTAGGATTGAAGAGATTGAAGAGTTTGAAGAAGAGGGAGTGGTAGATGAACGACCTAATGGAGAAGGAGTGAAAGGGGAAGTGAGGCGATGATTTGATTCTTCAACGAGAGATTGAGTAGGAGGGATTGAAAGGGAAGGAGGAGGAGCTGCGATGGATTGTTTTCGACTACTTTGTCGAGAAGCCAAGAACGATCCTCCAGAGGAGGAAGAGAGAGGAGTAGAAGACGAAGAAGTTAGGTTGGAAAGGTCTAGTTTAGATTCTCCACTCGGAGGTAAACATCTCGCGAATCGGTTATCTTTCGTAGGTGACTTTTGGGAACTCGTCATTGATGTTTGAATAGAATTCGAGCCGTGACGGAAACCGATTTCTGGCACGGAAGCGGATCGAGGAACTTGAACGCTTTGATCGATCGAGAATTGACGAGTTGATTTACCAACGTTGTAAGAAGATGAACGGTTGGTTCGAGAAGGCGAGATTGAACGATCTTCCCGTTGGAGGTTTCGAATTGAAGTAGTCGTGGCAGGAGGAACAGGAATGTCGAAATACGAGGCGGTAGGGAGAGGAGGAGGAACTTCTTTCTCTTCCGAGAAATCGTAGGAAGAGAGGGTGTGACTGATGGAGGATTTCCTTCGTCGATGACCGGATCCACTAACGGAACTCGCGGGTGTCGGAGGTCCGAAACTGGACTCCGAGGAGAAGGAGGTACCGTTCGAGAAGGAATCGGAACGAGAAGTTGTCGAAGTCGAGGAAGATTTGCGACGACGAGGTTCGACTGGTGGAGCAGATTGAGATGATGATGACGACGACGAAGCCGCGAGAGGATCGATAGTTTGGCTGAGAGGGGAAGTTGTAGAATAGGTGCGACCGATCTGAGGAGGATAATTGGCTGAAGAAGGTGAAGGAGAAGGAGCGTTGATTCGGTAGTTCAGGAAACCAGAGTTTGACGAGGTGAGAGATGGTGCGGGAAGAGGAGGTAGAGCTTGCAAAGGGGGTAAACCACCTGAGGAAGAAGAGTTGGTCGAACGAGGTTTGAACTTCATCTCCCACTGAGTAAACGGTCTACCTTCCTCGTCGGTTCTCGATACGCAACTCCACGAGACTTCCATGTCCTCCGGTTTCGTATAACTCCTCAAACAAACTGTCAATCCCTCCTTCCCGACTACTGCTTTTCCAAATTCCCTGGTTTGAACCGAGTCCTTGACGCTGATGCTGATCGATTCCGAGGCTTGTCTAGTTGTGGTAGTGCGACTCGAGGTAGATTGTACTGCTGTCTTCCTCGTCGGTGAATCGAGAGCTTGAGCCTGAGCTTTCGCTTTCGCAGCTTTGACTTCACTGATCGGGATAAGAGCTGGAGAAGCAGTGTTCCAAGTTCTCGTAGGTTGAACTCCTCCCGGTAAGTGTTTGACGGGTAGATCAGAAGGAAGTACGTCTTCGGCAGATTTGGCTCGGTTGAAAGTCATCGCTTGAACGATTCGAGGAGATTCTTCCGAGGCGGTTCGTCGGTGACCAGGGTAGGAGCTTTTCGAGACTGCGTGAGAACCTCTTCGACTACTGCTGCTACCGATCATGGGCGAGTCGTCTTCGTCGGAAGAGTCGAATTGAGAGGAAGCGCGAGAAGAGCCCTGCAAACCGAGGGAAAATGGGCAATGAGCTCGTCAGGCCTGAGAGCGTTTGTAGATACAACGGACGACTTACATGTGAGATCCTCAACCCTCTCAATCTGCCGGTGTTGCTCGCCACTTTCTCCGTCTTTTCCGTTGAAGTAGTTGCATTCGATTCCCTCCTGACCCTACTCGAAGTCGCAGCTGGTCGAACTGGAAAGACCGAATAGTTCGATCCTCCAGAGAAGTCGAGATCGAGAGGGGGAGGAGGAGATCTAGTCGTTCTCGAAGGTCTCCTTTGTTTCGGTGTCGGAGTTCTATCTTCGTCCACGACTGTTCTCGTTACGCCTGTAGGAATTGGCACACCACTTGCTCGGTAGTCGTTGATAGTGGTAGTAGGAACTGGTGCCGGTCTTCGTTCTTCATCGGGAGTGAAAGTTGGGAGAGAATCGATTCGAGAAACTATCGGGTAAGAGATGATTCCCTCGCTCGCTTTCCTCGAGTGACCGCTATGGGTTGAAACTTGAGGTTGTAGCGAGAATTTACGAGAAGTGACTGAAGGAGCTGGAGGATTCGAGGGAGTCGAGTGAAGAGATTTGACGAAAGGGATGAGAGAGGGAGGTGAAGAAACTGAAGCTGCGTGACCGAGGTGACCAGATCTTTGAGGTTTGAACGCTATGTAGCGAGTGTCAAACTTGCGATCTAGTGCCGTCGAGAGGTAGGAATTTTAGTTGTGGCACCACCCGAAGTCAAGTTCCGACAGAGAGAGAGAGAGAGAGATCACACTCACCTTTGTCGTCTTCTGCAGTTCCCTTCATACCTTCAGGCATCTCTATACCACCAAGACCCAGTCCCTCCCGAGGCTGTCGAGATGTGATGGATGGTGGGTCGAGCGGAGATCCGGCGGTGCCGATTCGAGGTGCAGGAGGAATCGAGAGAGTGTGAGGAGGTGATGGCGCAGGCATTGCTGCTAATGACATGAGAGTAACGCTCGAAAGGCTCTGAACCAGCAGAGATCAGCGAGATGAGGCGGGGGTGAATTAGAGAGAGAGAGAGAAAGAGAATGAATCGAACAGGGGGAGGTGAACTTGAAACGAGTGACTAGAGGGTTGGTCTTCTTCTTCTTCCTATAGTGCTGTTTCGTTGGTGTTGACCTCTAGTTTTTCTATTGTGAGCAAGGTGAAGAAGCTGGTAGTGAGAGATCTTTTTCCTATCTCCTCTCTTTCCTCGTCAATTCGAAGTTCTGAAATTTCCCTTACAGAGGTAGAGCCACGAAAACAAAGTTCCTGCGAAGGAATGTTGTCAACGTTCTTGCCTCGCATCTGACCGCAAAGGGAAGAAACTAAAATTGAAAAGAGACGGAAACGGAAAGGAAGGTTTTTCTACCTTCTCTTTCTCCCTCTTTTTTTTTCCTCTCTCCCTCTCCCTTTTCCTCTTTTTCCTCTATCATAAATTGCCTCTGTCTGAGCGTCGTGAATCTCGTCAAACAACGGTCGAGATTCGAAAACCGACGTCTGAATCGTCAATTCTTCTCGTATGGAAAGCAGTGTGAACCGAGCGGGAAAAGCGAAAGATGGCTTGTTCTTCTATCTTTCGTTTTGTTCTTTCCATATTAAAAGATGGAAGGTTTGAAAGTTTCTTTACCAGTTTCGCGATCATTCAGTGTTCCCACGCGAGCCGAGTATGCGAGAGGATCGAAGAAACTCGGTTGCGAGAAAGAAGTTCAGCATCGCACAGTCAGTCTCTTTTCGTTTGACGTATCTCCGTCTATCACTCGCGTGTGTGTAGACTTAGCACCCTTGAATGATCGAGAGTACAATTTCTGTGCAGGAGTCAACTCTGAGTGCTGTTGAGTACCGTCAAAAACCTCGATCAAGCTTGGTCGAACAAGTTTCGGTCTGATCTTTTCGTTTTTTTTTCTTCCCACTGACCTCGAAGCCGAACTTGTTCTTTCTCTATGAACTTGATCGTAAGGTTGTCTTACCCTCCTAGCCGAAGGGAGAGCTATCGATTATTAGCGAGAGAGCTTTTGCGTAGCTCGCCTTTCAAAGCTCACGATCGACTAAAGCGTGGTTCTCAAGAGCAAGACGAGATCGGCGACCTACCACAGCGCGAGCCGGGAGGAACTGCACCTCGGCAAACGAGAGAACGCAATAGAACGGGTACAGACAGATTTGAGTCTGACAAATTCTTCAAAAAGCTTTGACTACCGACGTCTGATTCTCGCCCTCGACACGACTAGAACCCGAGGTCACAGGCAGTATACAATCTCCAGCCAGGTTTGATCTCTTCCGAATGCTCGTCTTTCGTACCTTTCAAACCTGCGATCTTCTTCTGTTCGCTGCTCTCCGACGATTCCTCCTCCTCCTCTTCTGCTTGTCCCGAGGATTCGTCGGTTGGAGCTTGAGTAGTGACTCGAAGGGTAGAGATACTAGTCGAGACGACTTGTAGGTTGAACAGTTTTATGAATCGAACGAAACGAGAATCTGCATCGAGAGGAAGTTTGAGCGAGACGTCTACCAGAGTGTGCTCATCGTGAGTTTCAGATGTTCTCCTGAGATCGTAGTGTACGCTCCAACGTCGGTACGAGAAGGAAGCGCGATGAGAGCGACGCTGCGGAAGCCGGGTGACTCGAGAGGATCGAGAGGAATGAATCGAGCGAGAGGATGGGCGAGTCCGAAGTAGGAGAGGAGACGATGGACCGGCTAGAACTCTAGAATCAGTTGTGAGAGAGCGGCAAAGAGATAGGGGAAGATTCAAAGCTTACTGAAGAAGCATGAGCCAAACTAACGCAAAAGTCATTGAAGAATTGTTCGAGGTCTTCGAGGAGGTACTCGTCCAAGTTGCTGAGGATCTTGTTCCAGGTTGTTTCCTTCAAGTTCAAACAAGCACAATCTGGCTCGCCGCAATAATCTCGATACTCATCGAGCATTTCGTGCTCTCGCAACCTCACTTCTTCTTCAACGATCAATTTCCTAATTTCTCCCCACAGCTCCTCAGGTATCTTCTCTAGAGATCTCCTTCTCGTTGAGCCCTTCAACTGGACGATGAGAGTATCTCGTCTCTTGCGAAGGGAGAGTAAATCGAAGAATCGGAAAGTTGGTTCGAGGGAAGTCCAAGCATGAGCTGCAGTGATTAAACCGGTAGCTCGTACTGTGAGACCGTATTGGAGAGTAGCGATCAAAGTCATTTGGAAAGCGAGGTAGAGGAGAGAGGAAGAGAACAGGGGTGTTTGAGGATCGAGACGAGTCGAGCTGGACGGGAAGAGGTGAGAAGAGGAAGTGATTTTGAAGGTATTTTATATAGTCCCTGACTCTGATTCGCGTAGCAGTCAGCTCGGAGAGACACAAGGGAGAGAGACCCGAGGTCAAGAGGAGATGGGGTCCTGGAGAAATCACAGGAGGGAGAGTAACGAGGGAGAGAGAGAGAGGGAGTCAACTCACTTTGCTGATAGTCTCGAGCTTCCTGTGTAGCTGACTCGATAACCTCTCAGAGATACCTGACGGTGTCGAGAGAGAAGGTGAGAAAGAGAAGGGAGGCGTTAGCGGAAAAAGTTTGAATAGCGAGCGACTCGAGCACTCCGATCGATTTCAATCCGCGGAACGCAAGGTCGACTATCCGCGTCCACAGTGATATGCGCGGGAGGTATGTTAAGCGAAGATTTTCACGTGATTTCCAAGGTCGACCGAGCTTGACAATCTGCTCACGGTTTACTTTGCCGGAGCTACCCTGCTTCCTCATCCACAGCTCTGCAGTCAAGACGCGCACCTTTCTTTGAGGGATCACTGTACACCGTGAGTGAAGAGCTGAATCAATTCCGCCACCTACGCCATCAGAATGAGAGAGAGAGACAGAAGAGGGAGAAAAATTCGACAAAATCTTTGCGAACCCGATTTCATCACCAATTAACGTGACAGGAGCTGAACAACTTCCACCTAGGCCTGACTTCCTTGACTATCTTGGTTCTCCCTTTTCCGATTCCAGCTAATTTGCTTCGAAGCTCAGGTTTCGCTCGAGGATTTGGAGGAACTTTCTTGAAAGAACCGTTTGAAATTTCAACAACTCTGAGATCGAAGGTGCGAACAAAGCGGAGTAATCTCGAGTCGGCGTCGAGAGGAAGGTCGAGAGAAACGTCCACTATCGTTTGCTTGTCTTGGTCATCGAATTCTGCTTCAGCTGAAATCGTCGAATGAGAGGAACCGGATCGTTGAGCTTCGAAGGAAATGGAGACGAATGCGACATCATTTAAGCTGAACCAATCGTTCGTATCGACGACGATGGTATGAGGAAGAGGATGAGCGAGTCCAAACGCTGCGACGAAACGGTGGAAAGGCTGTCATCGAATTGAGATGGGGAAATCAGCTCTCAACAGCTTATGCAAGCACACAGAGTGGATAGTGCTTACATCGAGAGCTCCATCGTTCCCAGCAGTCAATTCAAAGAGTAAGTCGGTGAATTTGTCGTCGTGCGAAAGATACTCCTGTGTAAAATACGGAAGGATCCCCTCCCTCAGGTTCTCCCAGCTAAGTTTCTCGTCCTCCGCCAAATAGCAATCGCATTCGTGTCCATCGAGCTCGACACAGTCACAGCAGCACTGTGCGAACGGCCTCAGCAACTTATCCTCTTCCTCCTCCAATTGGCTCACGACAACCCACTGCCTCACTTCTTCCCAAACTTCCACCGGTACCTTCTCAAGTACACTTCGCTTAGTCTCCTTTCCATTGACTCGACTCTCCAAGGTACCTCGTTTGCGACGGAGGAAGAGGAGGTCGAAGAACTTGAAAACTGGTTCAAGAGCTGGCCAAGCTCGTGAAGCGGTGATGAGTTCTGGTACTTGTACTGTGATGCCGTAGCCGAAAGTCGTGATCGAGGTCATCTTTGTTGATAAGGAAGGGAGGGAAGAGAGAGAGAGATCGAGAGGACGCAGAGACGTGGGTAGTGAGGAGGGAAAGGAGTTGGGTGGAAGGGTTCGGGAGGTTGCTAGATGTTCGGTAGCACTCTACTAAGCTTCTTGCTTTATCTAGGAGGCTCTTTGAAGATGCCGAGAGGCAGAGGAGTGTGCGGGAGATGAAGAAAGGGAAGGGGAGAAGGCGGAAAGGAGAAGGCGGAGACTGGTATCTTATACTTGCAGACTTGTGCTAGATCGGTTGTACTGTGCTATGAGCTGCTGTAAGTCGAGGTGAGAGGTGGGAGAGCGAGACAGGATTCGAGTTATCGAGAGGGTTCCTTCTGCTTGTTTGCGAGTGACGAGACTGGCTACTGATTCGATTTGAAAGGCTCAGAAAGATCGAAGTTCAAAACACTGAAGATTGAAGATGCGAAGTGAAATGAAGACGGCAGAGAGGTAGCTCGACTCGAGAAGAGTTCGCATTCTTGAAGAGTTCGCGAGAGGGCAGCAGGGCTTCTCGAACTTTGCATTTTACAATCTTCCTCTCGACTTGACAAGGCACAAAAGAATGAAAGAACAAAGTGTGTGCGAGCTGGAGTGAACAAACGAAGAATGAAAGAAACCAGACTCGGAAAAAGTTGCAAAGCTTCCACCTTTGTCTCCTTTGTCTCCTGCACATCGTTTCACTCCAGTTCTAGATAGATCTGCTCGGTCCAAATTCTACTACCAGCCTGTCTTGCACAACAGGTAAACTTTCCAACTCGGCTTGATCTGAGAAGTGGTTTCATCTTTTACTCCGCACGTCCTTAAACCTTTTCCTTCCATAGTTTCGACTGCCGACTGGTTGAGGAGCGGTGAATTTTTGTTGATCGAGGAGTGGACGACTTCGAGATTGAAGAGCTTGATGAGGCGTTCGAAGCGTTGATCGACGTTAGGAGGAAGGTTGGCGATTGAGACATCGACGATCGTGTGTCCGGCTTGTTCACTGTGGTCGGCGGGGGATGCCTGGATCAGAGCCTCATCGCCTTGTCCTTTCTCGAAAGACGATGGTGCAGCGACAAGGGCTAATGCCGAGTACTCGGGGTCGTAGTTTGGAATGACAGCGATTGAGGTATGCGAAGGAAGAGCTAGATCGAAAGCCGATAAGAGCTTGACGATGTTCTACTTAACATTGATCAGATGTCTGTGTCAGCGCAGGTTCCAGAGAGACCGAGGAGAATCGACCTTACCGAGAGAACTGGTTCTTCCCAATCCTTAATCTTGTCCATCGCAAACTGGTCAAACGGCGCCTGACATCGACGGCAATTCTCGAACCTCATCTCATCCAACCTATTCCAGGTCATACGTTGTGAAGGAGGAGGCCTGACTTGACAAGTTGGATCGTCGCAAAGGAGAGGTCCGATCAAAGTATCTTCCGATTCAGCTATCTCCTCCCTGACTAAACAGTATTTAATCCTCTCCCAGACATCATTTGGGACTTTCGTTACTGCTGCATATCCTCCTCCTCTCGACGAACTGACAAGTTCTCCAGATCGACGACGAAGGGAGACGAAGTTGAAGAAAGGAAGGGTTTGCCGGAGACGAGTGAACGCGTCGGCGGCGAAAACGAGATTGGCTGAACGAACTGTGAGACCGTATACTAGAGCTGCTTCGGCTATACACCTTTGCGAGAGGATTCGGATTGAAAGCGATTCGGAGGAGAAGTGAAAGAGATCCTGCCCAGCGATCCGATAGTTAGTGCAGGCAAAAGACCAAGAGCAAACCTCACTCACTATACGTACAGAAGTCCAATCAGAGTACTCGGTGAGATACAGGGAGGCGAAAAATGAGAGGGAAGAAAGAGAAGATTGCAAGCAAGTTCGAGAAGGGGTTCGAGACTTGATTCCTCCGAAGAACTTCCGTGGATCACTGTTGACCACGATAAATACTGAAAGTAATGAGCTCAGGTGTCATCGATCAGGTTTGCTCATATCAGGCGAGTAAAAGAAAATCTTTTTAGCTTTCTGGGCTACCGCGAATTAGTTTAGCTTTCAACTTCGTGACGCATCTTTCGAACGCTAGAGAAAGTCAATCTGAGATCTGCAAAATACTAGAGTAGAGGTATTGAGAAAAGACAAACGAAAGGAATTGATGTGGTACAAGCACAAAACAAGCGAAACCTCAATCTCCCCTCGACAGAATCCAATGCACCACTTTTGATCACCAGGTATACTCACACATCGTCCAAAGTTTCCACCTCGGTTTGATCGTCTTTGTCATCCTGTTCTTGACCCCAGAAGTTTGAGCTTCTCCCGTCTCCCTTCCGCTATTCTTGTCCGTCGCAGTCGAGTTTGGACGAGGGAAGAGCTTGTTGATCGAGGAATCGACGACTTCCAAGTCGAACAATTTAATAAGACGTTCGAAACGAGTGTTGATGCCTCGAGGTAGCTTGAAAGACGCTTCAATAATCGTCGACTCGTCATGGGCAAAGTCTCCTCCACAGTGTGCGATGATTTCAGCAGTTTCAGACGATCCATTCTCGAGATGAGTCGGAGCTCCGATCAGTACGAGCGCTTCAGGGTCATCCCCCGGTTCAGGTCCGATTCGAATAGGTTCATGAGTCGGAAGTGCGAGACCGAAATCAGAGAGGAGCGACTTGATGATCTACTGTGCCATCGTTCTTGTTGTCAGTTCAGTCAGATAGCTCCGCATAGATGCTGTGCGTCAATGAAAGTTGTGACTGACCGAGAGAGGTAAGGGATCGTAACTTGTGATTGAACTTTGAATAAATTCTCCAATTCCCCGTTCCTCGCAGGTGAAACACCAATCGTTGTCCTTCAACGACTCCCAACTGATTCCAGCTCGAGTGGAAGCTTTGATATCACAGTCTTTCTCGGTGCAGAGGAGAGGTTCGAGTAATTTGACTTCAGAATCGACTAGTTCCTCCTGAATCAACAAGTGACGAATTTGTTCCCAAACTTCGTCTGGAACTCTAGAGACTGGTCCAGCTACTTCTGAGCCACTAGTGAAGATTCCTCCTTTACGACGACGGAGGTAGACGAGTTGGAAGAAAGGGAGTGAAAACTTGAGTCGAGACCAGGCATCAGCGGCGAAGAGAAGGGAGGAGGACCGGACTGTGAGTCCATAGACTAGTGCAGCTTTAGCTGAGCACATCCTACCTGCTGACAGTACCGGAGACTGGAGGAACGATCGATAGAAATTCTCTGAACTTGAACAACGCCGAACGGTCACGGCGAGGACGTGGAGGAGCTTCGAGAGGCTTCTGAGATAGTGCTCTGCTGCTGTTGAGTGATTGAAGTGCAGCGATCCGCTCCGGGAGAGAAGGAGAGAGGAGAGTCTGTTTTGGAGATGAAGCGTGTTCCAACTTGGAAGGAGCTAGTCGTTCTCGGAGGGAAAGTCTTGTGAGTGTGCAGACCGAGTTGGTCTACTGTCGGAGGGAGCTGAGCAGAAGGAAGGTGGTCGAGGAAGAAGCTAAGCGAAGTAGAGTTGATCAAACAACTTCAATATTTGTAAAAGAAAATATATACGTTAACATAGTTCGCATTTTCAACAAAGTACGCTCGGCTAGCTCAGCTGGTTAGAGCGTTCGACTGTTAAGCAACAGTTCCATCGAGAGGTCGACAGTTCAATCCTGTCGCTGAGCGTCTTCTTTTGCTTTTTTGCACGCTTTTTCTCAGTTCGTCTTTTCTCATCGACAACCTACTACTAGGCCGAGTCCCATCTTTTGTCTGACAACGTGGAAGTTTCCCAAACTGACCAGCGTGTGGGCAAGGGTGGCGGTGACGAAAAGCACTGTGCTGAACTGCAAGCGGCCTTGAAATTTGTGTTTTTACAACAACAAACTACTACCAAGCAATCTCTCTCTTTCTGTCTGTTCACCACAACCTACTTCTGACCATATCGTATCTCCCTAGATCCTCCAATTCTATCTTGTCCTTTCCTCCACCGCCAGGTTTATCAGGTTGATCAAAAGATTTATCCCTCAACAGTCTATTAGTTTTCTCGATTTCAATCTATTTTCGACACCCATACGATACACGGTCAAGAACAGGTTACTTCGCACGGATGGTTATGAGAAGAGAGAGTAGACTCACGGCTTCAGATTGTGAAACTCCGATTCCAGGTCTCTGTCTACCATTTTTATAATCTTCTTGTTCCCTTTCCAATTTCGCAATACCGTTCCACCTTTCACTCGCGAACGTTCTCAAATTGATCCCAATCAACAGTTTCAATAAAATTAGACTGATTAATCAAAACTCTTGATGTCAGCTCTTTTGACTTTTCGAGGACCCTAAAGAAAAGCAGATGCAACCTGAGAGAGAGAGAGAGCAAAAAAAGACTCACCAGAACCAAATTCCTAAACAAACGCTTACAACTCCTAACCATTTACCAATCTCTTCAATTCCATTCTCGACTACTCTAGTTCCCGATTCTCCCAAAATTGACAACAACCAACCACTAACGAAAGTTCGAAACGAAGACGAAGATGAAGACGAGGTAGCAGAACTAGATCGTTGTTGATTCGAAATGATCAAGCATTCATCCAAACCTGATTCATCTCCCAACATTTTGAAAGCTTGAAAGAAAACTCTTATAACTAGACAAGATAACGGTAAACTTGCGAATCCTAACCTTCTAGAAACTGACGGTGATTGATCTATAAACTGTTTTCGTTCACACACACTCTCATAAGTTTTACTTTCGCCTTGAGATTATAGGAGAGAAGAAGGAAGAGCGTACGTTCGAAGAAGAAGAAGAAGATTGAGATTCAGAATTCCCTACTCTTTCTCGTCCAGATTGACCTTTAATCAAATCTTTGCATAAAACATCCATATACCTAGCATAAACTTTAGGTCTGATATGATTGAATTTAGTAATGAAAGCGTGTTTCAACCAATCTACGAAACATTCAGAAATCAAAACTGTCAAAGCTGGTGAAAAAGTTGTTAAGAGTAAAGATGGATTAGGGAACAACGTAGTCGTCATCATTGAGCTACTTGTGGTGGTTGTTGGTATTGAAGTTGATAATTCTAACAAGTTACGTAATGAGATAATGAATAACATTAATGCTAATTGAAACCTTTCAACGATATCTAAATTCACCATCATCATGCAACCAAAAAAAACGATCATTTCAGTATTCTCTTTGCGCGCGAAAAAATGATGAGAAAACAAGTAGCTCTTACCGGCACAAGTCAATTGAAACAGATTCTCTTTCTCAAATTTCTTGAAAACACTCCCTTTGATCTCTACGAATTGGTTACTTAGTAACAAAGTCAATAGAGCGTTCGAATAAGAGTTGACGGCAACGTTGAGAGTTACTAGTTGATAGAACAATACTAGGGAATGAGAGATTACGTAAAGGGTGTAGAGAGTGAAGAGGAAAATTGGACGGAGTCGAGGAAGAGATCGGTGAGAACGTCGAACAGGAGGGGTAGAGAGTGCTGAAGTTGAAAACAGAGAATCTGATAAATCTTGTCCGAATGAACAACATAGTCTATCTGCGATCTATACACACACTCATACGTACGAGAATTAGGTCAACAGTCTTGAGAGCGTTTTCTATCTTTTCGAGGGAAAAAACAAAGCTTACCTCTAAAACGTTGAACAAGACGTAAAGTTTAATAGTTTCTTGACCTCTAACTCCATGATACATTTTACTAGCATCCGTGACTCTTTGTAAACCTACCACTGTAATGATCACGATCACCGCTTTGATCAAATCACATTTCTGACTCAATTTCAGACTCTTTGTACTCGGTTTCCACCTCAACCAAGATGAAGAGTGATTCTTGATGAGAGAGAAGAGGGCAGAAAGAGAACGGAGTGGGAGGATAGTGAAACTGTAAAGGAAAGAATCTAGGCAAATAATGAATCCGAAAAAGATAATCTAATGATACCACACGACTCTCGATTCAGCCGAGTCAGTTTCGAAGCGACTTCCGCGAGTGAGAAAATAATAATTGAGACAAGAGAATTCACTCACCTTTTCAAGTTCTTGAGGAACCGTCAAGAAGTTTGTAACTCTTTCAGATTTGATTCCTTCTTCTCCATCAACTTCTACTGTCAATACCTAACAAACGTTTACCATCGACTCTTTGATCAGTTCGACCCATTCTCTCACAAGATAGATGAAGGTGGAGGGAGGGGAGGTTCTTTCTTTTACCTCTCGTTTGAAATATTCCCAAAGTGTATTCGGAAATTCTCGTTTCCTTCTCCTCTTTTTCCTACTGCTACTAGCAACACTATTATTTGTCCCTACCGTAATTGACAATTTCCTCTTTAGCTGTCTCTGTTCTTCCTGAGTAGCAGTACCGACCTCTGGACTATTTACTGAATCTTCTTCTTCTCTCTCATGTTGGTGTTGTTGTTGTTGTTCCATAACCGCTATACTCTGTCTCTTTCCTCCACCATTTGAAACTACTCTTTGACTACTCCGGTTTCTCTGAAGTTCGGGAGGTGGTTCACCTATGAAATCTAAAGGAATCGGAGGAGCTGAATTGTTTGGATGAACTAAAGGTTGTTGTAATAATTCAGGTGCAGAATGAATAGAACCTAATGAAGAAATTGATGAACTTCTACTACTACTGCTGCTACTAGTACTGGAACGCCTTTCATTTGGGGAGGGAGTTCGAACAGGTGGAGAACGAGATTGTACGACTTCTCCTGCTCCTACTCCTGGTATAAGTTCTGTTCCTATTGTTGATACATCTGTAGGGACCGGTGTTGCTTTACTAGCTCGGGTTGGAAGGAGGTGGGTGTCATCATCATCATCATCCAACTCCGACTCGAACTCTGATCCTCCTCCTCGCTCTACTCTCCGAGATCTAAAACTGTCGAGTGGTTGGTTCGAATAACTCGGCTCCAAGTGCTCTTCTTCTTCTTCTGGTGGTGGAGAGGCGGAGAGTGATAAATCTGGTAAAGATTGAGATAAAGGTAATTGATATCCAGTGTTAGACATTAAAGAGATCACTATAGTCTAGAACCCTACTTCAGTACAGTTCTAATCGCGTTGAAAAGCTCTTTCGGAGGGTGTTGAGAAAAAAGTTGAGTGAATGGGAGACAGAAAGAGAGAACGAAACTTTTCGCAACACAACTTTCGAACTCTCACTTTTCTTTCTCTTTGTTAGAGCAGGAGAATCGTCGAGAGAGATAACGAAAGTAAAACAAGTACACGTAAAAAAAAAAGAATGATACACTTCCTCAACTCAATTGAAAATCGTACAAACTCCTCCTCTCTGTCCATCCCTCTCCTGAAAGCCTCACATACAAATCTATGCTTCCCTCCTCAATCTCCTCAACTGTGGAGAAAAAGAAACAGAAAGAGAGTCAACAACAAGGCTCACAAGCATAGGAGAGAGAGAGAGAGAGAAAGACAGGAAAAAGCCTCTTACGAGATCTCTATGTTTCTTTCCAACTCCTTCAAACTCTTTCCTTTTCGGTACCCATTCTTCTACTCTGAAATTACTAGGTACAGCTCCTCCTCCTCCCTGTCGCTTCTTCAACGTGAACCCTCCTAGACCTCTACCATCTTGAGGTAGAGATTCAATCTCTCGAGAAGAAGAAGAAGCGGAAGAAGAAGGGTTTGGAGAATTGAATCTAGAGAGTAGTTTAGAGATGGTTGGAGAAGTGGATTTCAAGTCTGGTAGAGGAGTAGGTTTCGGAGGTAATCGAAGAGATTGAGATGGAATTGAAGAGATTGGTACTGGTTTGATTAGAACTCGAATTGAAGGACGCATGACTCTTGAGAAACTAGGATCTAGGATGAGTAGGTTCTTGATAGGTATCAGAAGAAAGTCGAGATCGGGATGACGGTTAGGAGGTCAACCCTTGGTGAAATCGGAAGTCGCTCTCTCTTTCAACTCTCTCCTTAGCTTCGAAACTCTCGCTGGACGTTCCAAAGAATGCATTCCACATATTCAAGGATCTCGAATGCCGGGTAAGAGAGTTATCCTACCCCCCCTTCGCCTACCTCTCTCTGTCTCTCTCTCGCTCAACGTTGAACCATTCCACCTCGTGTTTTCATCCACCAGAGCTCTAGCAACTACGGTACTACTCACAATTTTGGCTCTCGTATCGACCACGACGTTCCTGATTCCAAATTCATTGAACCCGGAAAGATCAAGTTTGAAGATTCACAGTTTGAACGTGTTGAAAGGTGTCAGTCAATACGAGAGACGGATCAACGCTAAAGAGAGGGAGTACGCTTTCGTTAAATTCGATTTGAGAACTGGTGAGAGAGAAATCCCGTTTTTTCGATTACCTAGATCAAACGAGTTGCGAAAGTCGTTTAAAAACTGATTGAACTCTCTTTTTTCTACAGATTTTAGACCTTTGTTCAACTGGAATACGAAACAAGTTTTCGTTTCTCTAGTAGCAGATTACTCTACTCCATCCTACGTGAGTTCTCTTTTATTTTACTCTCTCGAACCCTTTTTCCCTTTGATTGCGAAAGCAAAACTTGCTCACTTATTCTTTCCCCCTTCTGTCCGAGTTGTTATCTAGCCTCAAAACTCTGTAGTATTATGGGATCGTATCTTGACTTCTCCAAAACACGCTCAATTGAATTTACAAGAAGCTAGACAAAAATATGAATTCAAAACTCCCTCTACTTCTTTTGGGTACGTTCCATTTTCCCTTCTTTTCCCCTTTTTTATTTCTCATGTGAATTCGTGGGTTCTTCGGGGCTAACTCGAGAACGGTTGAGTGAGTTGTTGTATATTTAGAAATGGAACAGCAGTTTATAGTTTACATTACCATGTACAACCTTTTGTAGGAGTTTTAACGGAAGGAGAAATTTTTAGAACTGAAGAGATTAGGTTCCCAGTTGCTAAACGTAGAACTCAATAACAATAGTACATGATTGAGTATCAAACCGAGTAGTTTTGTTTCAATGTAGTTTTTTCTTTAATTGGGATCGCGCAACAAGAGAGAGAGAGTTTCTTCAAGCGATCAGTATGTAATAGAGATTTGAGCAAATCACAATAGCAAATTACAAATGTATTGTTTTTTGTTCGATAATGATAACACGCGTCTTTCACTAGTCCATTTCCCTCAACTCTCGTATCACCGTCATGGCGATTCGGTTTACCAAGCCGATCAAGATTCCGATATCAACAAGTACCAATACAGCGAACCCAACTTCCCCCAGCGAACAACTCGCTCCTCCTTTCTCCTCATCTCTTCGAACCGCATTACTTTCAACTTCCAGACAACTAGATCTCACTACTACTACTCTTGAATCCCCAGATAATTCCTCTTATATAGTACCTACAAGTTTCCTCAAAACTCTACTAAGAAACTCGGAGGAAGAGGAAGAGTTGAATGAATTAGTTTGGAAAGATTCTACTTTGGAATGGATAGTTACTACTCCTCAAACTGCTGGTGGAAGTGTGATCAAGAGAAGATGGGATTATACTGAATTGGGAGAAAAAATTAAATTTGCTAGATTCGTACAATTCGAGGAACAACAAGAAGAACAACAAACTTTATCCGATTACGACGTAGGAGAGGAGGACCTTGAAGAGAAGCGAGAAGATTCATTACTTTGGGGACCTTATAGAACTTTTAATCAAAACCAGAAGAAGAAATCTAGTCAAGAATGGTCTGATGAAGTTTTAAAATTACCTACTCAACCTCCTTTTCCTTCCTCCTCCTCTTCTTCTTCTTCCTCTACTAACAATCTTCTTCCTGCTCCTCGATTACGTCCTCACATCATAATAGTTCTATCAACTCTAGCTTTCCTTCATCCAATCTCTTTGAACAACTCCACTCATTCCCACGCCCAAAACGAAGGAGGTGGAGAAGGAGGTGGGATTCCAATTCATTTACCTTTCAAACTTTCCTCTATTCACCCTTTAGAATCAGGTGGAATCTTGTTCGAACGTGCTAGGGAAGGTAAAGAAGTTTATTTGGAACAGCAGGAAGAGAGTAGTAGTAGTAGTATTTCAACGACGGTACCAGTTTGGTACAGTTTGAGTTCTAAAACTGGTGGTTATGGAGAATTGAAACCTGTTTTAATCATCAACAGTAACGGTAACAGTAAAAATACTCTTCATGAAGAACAAGAAGAAGGAGGAGGAAGGGGGGAAGTTTTAAAAGATTTGAATGAGAAATTAGTTTTCATTTCTAATGAATTCGGTAGCAAATCATGTCATCATTACGAGGATGAAGAGGAAGGAGGCTTGACGACAAAGTTAAAGATAGGAGTTAGTGTCAACGAAAAGAAAGGTAAAGTTTTGGTTTGGAGGTATGAAAAGATTCAATCAAAAGTTGAGCAGTTCGAGGGAGAACGAGATAAGAAAGGTGGTGGTCGAGAGAGGGATTTACCTTCTCTGAATATGGAATCATCTCCATCAGCAACAACGAAGAGCAAGAGTCATAAAACTAGGCGTCAAATGAAAGGTGGTGGAGGAGGAGGAGGAGTTTCTGAATTGGATTTCTCAAATTTATCAGGTTCGAATCGTACTTTACCACCACTTGGAAGTATCATGAGAGGAGGAGGAGGAGGTAATTCTAATTCTAGTAGAAGACGTTCTGCTCGACTCTCGCATTCTCACGCAGCGACGACTCACGACAATTCTTCAAACGATTTATTACTTTCGGCAGCACTAGATTCTTCCTCTCATTCTCATCATCCACTCGACCTGTCATCACATACTACTAGACCTTCGTTACGTAGAACTCATACACTCCAGAATGATGCTACTGGAGGTGCTGCTGGTGGTGGTTTGGGAGGTTCACCAGAAAATCGAAGAACTAGTTTAACTCGTAACGATCTGAGTGTCACAATGGATAGAATGGCTCTATCTCAAGGTTCTTCCGTAGGAGGAGGTGGAGGGGGAGGGGTAGCACCTTCTTCAACTCTTTTACATACTGGAATGCTTTTGAGTGGAGGGATTGAAACTTTGATGGATCGAGAAGCTACAGTTTATCTAGGGGAAGAAGAATGGGTAGATCAAATCGGGAAGAGGAATTGGGAGGGAGGAGAAGAGAGTAGTGAATGGAAGTTTACGAGAGTTTGGGAAGGAGATTTGGACGGTACCAGGTAAATCAATAAAAAACAAAAAACAATCTCTCTCTCCCTTTCTTTTCTTTTCTTTTTTCTTCTGTTCCGAAGAGCGTCTGGAAACTGATTTAATGACGATTTTTGAGGGACACACAGTGCGAAAGGGATTCAAGTCGATTTGTTCGATCAGAGATCACCAACTACAGCAACTCTATCGATCCTTCTCCCAGCTGCATCAACTCTTCTACTCTTATCCCTTTCTCTAGATACGACGACGAACTATTTGAGCTGTGCGCCGATCAAGCAGATCGAAGCGATCGAAGCTTGTACAGTGACGGCTACTAGATCCGACATCAAAGACCTCCTATTGAAGAAACCGTCTGGAGAATTTGGGTTGATCAGCTGTCAAGGGATGGAACTAGAAGTAACAGGACTGAGTGAGGTGGACGAAGTGTCCAAGATCGAATCGAATGGAGGAAAGAGAGTAGTCCTCTCGTCGGAGAAAGTTAGACGGTTGACGAGTTTAAAAGTTGGAGTCGAGAGTAGAGGTTTGGGTTCGAAGGTTCTCGAGACTCTAGCTCAATGTTTGGGGACTCAAGAATTCGAAGGGATCCTCCGTAGTGTATGGAGGCGAACCGAGAAGGAGAATGGGTACGAGCGAGTGAGGGGCGCACTAGAGGGAATGTTTGGAATCGAGCCTGAAACACCAACCACGACAACCACGGGAGGAGGATTCGGCGATTCTTGTTTCTCGAAGCGACTACGCACAAGCTCGACCTTGCAATCTCAAATCCCAAGCTCTCGTTCGAACATCGATTCCACTTCGACTCATTTCGCCATCCTCCTTTCTCTTCATTTACTCGTTCAATCCCTTCGATTGAGAACCTCGACTGCTCAAGAAGCAAAGGTGTTGGCCAAACTCGTAGTGAGGATCGCACATGCAGTCGGAGCTCGGGGTTGGGTCGACGACTATCGAAGAACTTGGGGTCCAGAGATCGCTGGATTTGGTCAAAATTTGATGCGTAAGTCTTTTCCCCTTCCTTTTCCAAGCTCTCTATGACCTTAGCTGAATACGACCTGCTCTCTCTCTACCTTGGATTAGCAGACGACTCTACAATGCCATCAGGTTTACTCCCGAAAACTCCTCCCAACATCCTCATACATCTCTACAACCTTCTCTCATGTTCAACTCCACCCGACTCGACTCCTTTTTCCCTCTCTTCAGCTGCTCAGCTCTTCACGCACGACTCTCCTTCTTTCTACTACGGAACTTCTTCCTCCCCTCTTTCCCCTCTGTCGTCAATCCTCGAAATTTATTCTCTCCTCTCCCCGTCTGCCGCATCGACCCCCATCCAAAGAGCTCATCAAGCTATTTTCCGCTTCCACGAGTTAGGATTCTCCGCTGAGACCCTGCAAGATATACCGTTTGGGATCTCTGTACCGATTCGAGAAGCTATGAGAACTTGTCAATTGGATCCTCCTGAACCTGGATTTATTAATGAGAACGAGAAAGGAGGAGTAGGAGTAGGAGGAAAGAAGAAACTGGTCGGATTCTGGAAATTGATCGGAAGGAGAGAGTTGGAAAGGTTTCCTATGACGATTGGAGAAGAAAAGAGAAAGGTGAGTCACATCTTTGCTGAGCTTATTCCATACTTCCTCGCTGACATTGTAACCTTCAACTACGTAGAGAACGGATGAGGTTCACTCTCCAGTCGATATCGATGCCCTTGTTCAACAAGTGGAGAATTCACTTTCGACGGGAAATCAAAGAAAGTCTGTCTCAACAGAGAAGCAGGATGACAAACTGAACTTGAATCCGGTTCCTCGAGCTGCGAGATTTAACGAGGATAAGCGAATGGAGGAAGTTATGAGGATGTTACAATACGTTGATCCAGTCGTGATCGCTCCTGGCGAAAAGACCCTGTGAGTTTGCGGTAACCCTTCACCCCGAGCGAGGAATTCAAAACTGACGCGTTTGTGCAATTCCTAGTGATCAACTTACTCCTCAAGTTCAACAATCGATTCTCAGCGCTCTCTCACATCGAACTTTTTCTCTTCCTGTCGGAGCAGCGATGTTTCAACTAGCCTCGATTCGTCAATCCTCTTCCGACTCGCTCGAGATTCCCAAACTCAATACCTCAGCTCGAATCGTCCCAATGTCATCACCAGTCGCTCTCGCCGAAAAGGAACGAGATCCAGCGATTTCGACAATTCCGGAGAGATCAGAATGGCCTGATTTCCACTGTGGAGTCAATGCAGCACTCCGACTAGATCTAGAGAGAGGAAAACCTGTCGACTCTTCACAGATCTCTTTCAATCGACCTACCGAACTCGACGCTCGTCACGCTGGATTGTTACTCGGATTAGGGTTGAATGGTCAATTAGGTTCAATGCTCAGCAGTCAAGCTTACGATTACCTCAAAGCTAAACACGATCCCACCTCTGTCGCCATACTACTGGGTCTGGCGGTCACCTTCCTCGGAACTAGCGATCCGACCGTCACTTCAGTAATCTCGATCCATCTGCCCGCTCTCCATCCTCCTCGTTCCTCTTCTCTCAACGTTTCAGGAATGACGAAATCGGCGGCAGCCGTAGCTCTCGGATACCTTCACTTTGCAACGGGAAGGAGGAGTCTCGCAGATGTCTTGGTGAGGGAAATGTGCGGAGTCAAGGTAACGAACGTTGAAGATGCTTCTGCTTGCAGAGAAGCTTACGCTCTCTCTTGTGGGTTTGCATTCGGTTTCATCATGTTGGGTCAGGGAGGAAACGCTGGATCGACGACGACATCTTCGAATGAAGTCGACCTCCTCAGAGTTTTCAGAGCTCTCATCCTCGGTGAAAGTAATCGACCTCTCCCTGGAGCCTTCTACCCCTCTCAATCTTCGAACGCACCAATCGACGTCAACATAACTTCGTCTGCAGCAACGATCGGTCTCGCTCTAATGTTTATTCGATCGGAACGTCAAGACGTCGCAAACGTTTTCGAAATCCCCGATTCTCCTCGAAGACTCGATTATGTCAGGTCCGACGTTCTCCTCCTTCGTTCGCTAGGTAGAGGTCTCGTCATGTGGAACTCTGTCGCCACCTCGAAAGAATGGATCGAGTCAAGTTTACCTCCTTTCCTCGCCATCGTAGATCCGAACAAACCAATGGTTTCCGAATTGGAAGTAGCGAGGTGGAGTGTCATCGCTGGAGCATGTTTCGCGGTTGGGTTCAAGTTTGCTGGAACTGCTACTGCAGAAGCTCACGCCACTTTGATTCATTACATGGATCGTTTGACGAGAGCTTGTTACGTCAAAGGTGAGCTCTTTTGGAACTCTCTCTCTCCTCTCTCGTCGTTCCTCCTTACTGACCACTCTCTACCGCATGTGACAGCTTCAACTGTCCAGAGCAAGATCAAACGTCACTCTTTGAGGACCTGTCTGGGAGTCGTTTCAATCGCTCTCTCGATGGTAATGGCTGGAACTGGAGAACTCAACGTCTTGCGTCGACTTCGAGTCGCTCATGGTCACTTCAGCGAAGGTCTCACCTACGGCTATCACCTCTCAACTCACATGGCCCTCGGATTACTCTTCCTAGGAGAAGCGAAATACACTCTCTCAAACACGAACGGAGCTGTCGCGTCTCTCCTCCTCGCCCTGTTCCCAGTCTTCCCTTCGTCTTCTACCGACAATCGGGCTCACCTCCAAGCTTACCGACACCTCTGGGTACTCGCAGCCGAGCCAAGGTACCTCGAAGCTCGCGACATCGATTCAAACGAACCCGTCTTCCTTCCCGTTCGTCTCCGCCTCGTCGATCAGAATCAGCATCAGAGTCAGAATCAGGGTACGAAGGACAAAGGCGAGCTCAAGGCCAAACACCTCGTCGCACCAACTCTGATTCCGGATGTTCGACTACTCGATTCGATTCAAGTTGAATCTCCTCGTTACTGGGGATTCACGCTCAGACTCAACTCGAATCCGGATCAGTTTTCGAGGTTCCTTCGAAACAGTACTCTCTACGTCAAACGTCGGACAGGTCACCTCTCGTACGCTCAAGATCCTCGAGGGATTCGAAGTATCTTCACTCGTTCGAAAAGTGAAACTGGTTCAGCCGTCTACGACTTTGGAGAAACGACAAGAATGCTCAACCCTTCAGCTTCAGGACTCAGAGATTTCGTAGCCGCCTTCTCGGACGACGCAGAAGCGATCGCAGCGACGGAACAACTCTGCCTTCCCGCCGACTCGAACCGACCCCCCTCAGAATTCGAAGCGTTCTGTGCCTCGGTCTTGCTCGAATGCTTGACAAAGGATAAAAGAGACATCTCGACTGTTTACCATTCAATGTACCAAGCCAACTCTCTCCTCTCTCCCTCTCTCGTTCCTTCGACCGAAACCCTCTTTGCAGCGGAACAACTTCGTCTAGTCGTCGATTTCTACAAACGTGGGATCTACAGAACGCTGTTCGGTAAATCTTCGTCCAAATCGAAATCGTCTTCCTCCTCTTCAAGCTCGTCGAGTTCGAGAGAACCTCTCCTCAATCCCGCTTTCGTCGATCACGTCTCTGCGACTCTCACCTCTCGGATCGATTCCATCTCGGCCTCCTCTTTCACCTTGTCTTCCAACCCTCTCTCGATCTATCTCGCCTTCCCAGGTAGCTGGCCCTCGACATCCGCCTCGACTATTCCTCTAGCTCTCCAGCTTTCTCAACACTCGGTCCCAGATCTCTCTGGACTCGAACAACTCCACCTACTCGTCAGGGGAGCGAAACGAGAAGGAATGGAGACAAAGGACCTAGAACTGTTGGTGAGATGCACGGCAGGGACTATCGAAAGCAGTGGGAAGAAAGCGTGGTCGAAAGAAGTTTCTCAAATTATCAGTTCCAGTTAGTACCACTTGTTGTCTCTACTCTTCCTCTCCGTTTTTTGTTGTTTGTATATATTTTCGCTGCACTTTGCAAACTGCTTCCGCTCACCTCGCTGGATTTACGACGCATCAAAGAAAGAACAATTTCCAGGACGCTCAACGAATCAACAGTAAAGAATCGAGCAAGAGACGATAAGTTGCAGCTGACACAAGAAAGAACGGGCTCGAGAAGGGGAGTTCTACAGGTTGAAACCAAGGGATAGAAAAGAAGAGAGAGAGGAAAAAACACAAGGAGTTTCGAAGTTGTCGCTTCATACATTAGTAACGTCTTCTACGACCGAGAGATTTCTCTTCGATGACACGACGTCTTTCCCTGTCGTCTTCGTCGCTGTCACCATCAGTTGATCCAGAAGTGTCTGAACCGCTCGCGTCGGAATGATAACGACCAGCTCCGTTCGGAACCTTTTCAAGGGCATCTCGACTGAGTCCTGGAGAAGCTGTAGAGGTAGACAGACCAAGAGAGGTAACTGAGAGAAGGAAAGGAGTTCGTCAGCTTAGGACTGCAGGGAGAGGTAGAATGTTCGCGAAAGAAGACTGACGAGTCTGACCTTGTTTCCTTGTTCGATATCCAGGGTCGTTGATACTGCCTAAAGTGCCAGGAAGGATTCCACGACCTTCTGCATCGACTGCGATCTTCGCCTGCTTCAACAATTTGACTCCCTCCTTCGCTCGACTTCTCTCCTTCTCGACGTCGATCACCTCCGACCATCCACGAGACTTGATGTAGTTTGCGAAGTTGGTTTCTGGTGCGAGTTCGGTGAGCATCGAGACGAGAGCGAGAAGGAAAGTGTCGAGTTGATACTTCATCGTTTCGTCCGAAGGTTCTTCAGGATAATCGAAAGTAGGAGCGGCGATCAAACTGTCTGGTTGAGCACGAAGTTTCGAAGGTGTATCGTCAATGATGACAGTGTTTGATGCGTCAAAGTTTCCGTAAGGTCGCTACTCGAGCCGAAGAAAACCGAGTGAGCTTGAACTCGAAAGACAAAAGCGAAAAGAGGAAACTCACAAGGTACTTCCACAACCTGCTCAGGTCTTTGACGACAGCGACGTAGGAGCGGTAATCTTCAGGAGTCAGATTGAAATCCTCCCTAGACCACAGAGCCTTGATCTTCGGGTGCAGGATTTCAGCTTGATTGTTGATCAGTTTCGGTCCAACAATGCCAAGATCGAGTTCGTAGAGGCATCGAACAGCCGTGGGTTTCTGGGATCCGGTCCAGATCGCGACAGCTGGAAAGACGAAAGACGAGTGAGCATAGAAGTAGAGAAACTGAGAGGCGGAGCGAACGGGGGTGGAACTCACTCCAAGGCGACTCGGGACGGAGAATCCACTGAAGGAATGAACGAAGGTAAGGTCGACCAGTCGGCTCTCCTGCAGGATCATGTTCGAGGTTCTGAGGAGGTCGGTGGTAGAGAGTTCCATCGAGATCGAAAACGATGAGAGGTTTCCCAACTTCTCCAATCTGCGAGGTTACGTTGACTTGCGATAGGTACGAAGCCGAAGGTGAGAGAGGCATGCCTTTCGCGACTCGTTTCGGAACTGGTCGACCGTATTTGAACGTTCCTGGATCCAAGACGCTAGGTTCAGCTGCAGCGTCGTGAATTGGTGCTTGACTCTTTTTGACAGGTAAAGCTTTGACATCTTCGACGAAAGCTGTCAAAGAGGATTGTCAGCGAAGCACGGAAGTGAGAGAAGGAGTGAGAGTAACGAACCAGGATCGTGGTAAGGAGTGCCACGAGAGACTTTGATATCGTATTTGCGACAAACTTCGGTACCTCTCTGCGAATAACGATTCCAATCTTCGAGAGCGATACCTCGGTTGAATTTGTGTTGCTTCATAGCTGCTGCAAAATTCGTCTCCGGTGCTAATTCGTCGAGCACCCCGATGAAAGCGAGGAGGAAATCGTCGTCGGGAGACTTGTTCGTGAAGAGAGGACACTTCATGATCGATTCAGGTTGCAACCTCCCATTCGAGACTTGATCGTCGACGATGAGAGAGTTGTAAGGACTCCATTCGGTATCGGCATGCATGTTCAGCATCGACCAGATCTAACAAAGCGAAAAGAGTGAGCGAGATTCTCTCAGAATTCGGTTAGAGAGAAAGGTAGACTCACGAGATCGAGATCTTTGACAGCTGGACCTGAAGCCATAGTACCATAAGCGTGAGGAGGAGAAGGTAAGAATCCACTCTCTTCGTAACCCCAGAGTACTTTCAACGGTTCTTTGAGCTTCGGATTGTCGATTACTCGATCTTCTCCTTCGAAAAGCAATTGACCGACACCAGCCTGCCTCAAATGAGCCTGTCCCCATCGGTGTCCTGACAGAGATGAAATGTCAGACGAGACGAGTACAGAATCCATTCACCGGGCTTAACGTTGGACTCACCTGAGAAAGTCCAGATCGCGAGGTTGTAAGGAGTTTCCGGATGCATGATGTACCGAATGAAAGTCTTGAGGTAAGGTCGAGCGACGATTCCGTCTCCAGAAGGACCGAAAAGCGTATTGTCGAGATCTGAAACGAGGAGGCGACTAACGAAAACGACGAGAAGGTGAGCTAGGTTCTGCAGAGAGTAACGATTCGAGACTCACCTTTTAGGAGGAACTGCACCCCTCAACTCCTTCGAGGGCACCGCTACCTCGCGGAGGTATGCAGCACGAGGAGGTCTTGCCTCTGGATCTTCGTTGACAGCGAGAGAATCTCGAACGTTGTAGCGAGATCGATGACTGCTCTTGACGTATCCATTTAGGTTCTGAGGAGCTCTACTACTACTGCTAGGTTGTATCATCTCGGCGAGGGTTCGAGAAGAGTAGACACCTCCATGAGATCTTGAGAAACCGAGCTCGTACGAAGTTGATCGAGCTTGCTCGTTGTTGCCGTCACTGTCGCTGTCACTTTGAACGTCCTTCATGGCGGGAGCGAAAGCAGGTCGAGGAAGTGAGACGCGAGGGGGAAGAAAAAGAGGAAAGAGGAACGAGGATGAGGAGTTGTGGAGGGAGCGAGCGATTTCAAGAGGGATCCGAGAAGTTGAAGGGGTCCGCGGAACACACCACACGACGACGACGACGACAGCCAACACAACCAGTCGTGAGAGTCAAGCGCGTCGTCTGTATATAGGTGAGTGCTAAAAGTTGAAACAGGTGAAATTCGGAGACCTTGACGAAAGTGGGTCAGCTAGAGGGCGAGCTTGAGCTCAGTTCAGTGTTGAGAGCCGAAATTGTGAAAAGAATACTTGTTTAGACTCGCTTAACGCTTCTACGAGAACGTGAAGGTTAAAAGCACTGATTTTGCTGATACTGCATAAACATCGAGGAAAAACGAGAAGCTTCTACACGAAACGTCCGATTTGTTCTCCAGCCTAGAAAAGATTGTGGGAATCAGCTATTTGTCGTCTTGGAAAGCCGGGGAGATAGCGCGCGCTATCGGACAGGGAGAAAAATCACTGACTTTGACCGAAGTTTCCAACTTGTCCATCGAATTCTTTACTAGATCCTCATCCCATTTGACCTTGTCTTTGGGTACAAGAAGGACGATGGTCGATCCACCATAAGCTGTAAATGGCAATACGTCAGCTACCCGATATCACCACGACATGAGCAAAACTTACCGAAGTATCCGACTTCATCTCCTCTCTTGATTTGCTGACCAGTTTGAACAGTTTGAACGATTGATCCGACTACATCATATCATAAAGTTCCAGCTGCAGTGAAGACGCTCGTTGACGGGACGGGGGAAAACTCACCTAGCATCGCACCGATTTGCACAAAAGCGAGGTCGAGGGGAACGTTTCCTTCTTGCGGCATCGAAAGGAGAGTCACTGTCGAATCGAAAGGGATTGTCCAAGTCAGTAAAGGGATCAAGCGAGAGTGAAACACTCAAGTCAATGCGGTAAGCATTCGAGGCGAGTCGGTTCCCTCGGATAAACTCAGGGAAGAACGACTAGCCGAATAGCCAAAGTGAATACAGAACTCACCATCTCGCTTGTTAGCGGTAAATACAGGTAAATTCTCGTTGACAGCACAAGGATTGACAGTCTGTCGAAATCGATTAGAAGGTCAGCTTGATCGAATCTCGTTTCACGCTGAGGAGAAAAAGCTCACGTAGTATTGACCTTCGATATGTTTCGTAGGACCGACAACACCAGATACTGGAGCATGATAACGATGGTAATCTCCGGGTGCTAGTCTGAAGATAGCCATCGCTCCGTCCTCGAAAGATTTCGACAGCGGCTCGTCTTGAAGGAGCGAGGAAATCGTGAAATTTCGGTCCTAGCGAGCGCGATAGATACAGAATAGATTGGTAAGCGATGTAGCGAATTGAAGAGAGGATAGAAGAACGTTGGTGGATCAGCTCAACCCGTCGAACAGCGAGAGAATCGAATTTGATTGTCGACTCACTTTGATCCAGAATTCTTTCGCCAGGTCGACACTTTCGAACACCGTCAATCTGCAATCTGCTCCGGAGCTGACGACAGACGGATCCTCAGGGTGAGCTGGAGGACGAGCGTTCGGTTTGAGTTTGCGGAAGAAAAACGAATTGAAAGTTTGATAATCTGCGATGTTTGGGTGTTCGAGCTCTTCACAGTTGACTACACGTGTACGATAAGTCAGTTTGATGAGTCAGAGACACCGAAGGTGAGACAGGCCAACGATCACGTACTGCCGTAGGTTTTGACGAAAGCTTCGATATGTTCAAAGGCTTGATTCGGCGAATCAAAAGCTTTTCCTTGCTTCTCTGATTGCGCTTTCAAGAAAGCTTCTACGTGACTGTTGGATAATAGCTTTTCCTATACGATTGGCTCGAGATTCAGCTGCAAATCCAGAAAATGAGTTTTGCGAAGGAATAACTTGTTTACCTGTTCCTTTCCGTGGTACAAGAGCTGCATTCCGACTCTCACATACGCAGGCATACCCTGATAGTGTCGAACTAGATGTGAGCTTCCCTATACAGACCAGTAAGCCCTGAAGGGAGATGAACCCACCTCCCATCTCTTCTCTCCTGTTTGCCTGTCTACTACCCAATTACCGAGATGATACTTTGCAGCGAGTCTTCATCCAAAGATCCTTGAGCTACTGTCACAAACCGCGAGAGGGTGGAGGAACTCACGTTTCAACTCCCGGAATAAACTTCTTCAACCACTGATGATGAACTGCATGCTCAGCTGGAGTATGAATATCTTGTTCAGGTGCTGAGTTGTTTCCGGTATTTGGATCGTGAGTGAGTGAGTCGAGAACAGCCTAGTGAGGAGAAAGCGAGAAAGAGTTGAATGAAGGTCAGTGGGGAAGCCGCGACAAGGGAAAGCAGGAAGAAGAACTGAATGTACGGGGTAGTCTGCTTGACTGAATCGAGGATCTGATGGGTGAGGAGAAGCCATGTCGAGCTGTGAACAGAGAAGAGCGAGAGAGACGTAATCTCTTTTATTTGTCACCCTTTCGCTCGTGAAACTGCGAAAACGAAGCCTAAATTAGCTTCTTCCAGAATGAGGAGATGACGCTCTCGAAGAGGTACACCTCGCGAACGCGAAATAGAACTAGAGAGAGTAACGGTAGCTTTTCGGTTGCAAAGTCGAAACAAAACGAAAACCGGAAAAAAGCACGAGACGTAAAACTGTACAGCAACACACACGACCAATCTCACTCCACTTCATACTGCTTCCATTGTCGACGATCATTGTCCCGAAACCATCAAGACTGCAGAAGGAGTCAACCCTAATTCACTGAGGCTCTTGTCCAAATCCGATTCTCCGAAAGTTTTCCTGTGTTTATGATGGAGATGAGGGAGACGAGAGGGCGGAGAAAAGATCGGAGGAGCAAGGTGATATGAAGGAGAGACAGTCAGCGACAAGACCTTAAGGGAGGATCAATAAACAGCGAAAGAAAGGGACTCACCTGGGGAACGAACTCGTGAGAATTGGATTATCCAGCCCAGCTTGTCCTTTCACGAACTCCCAGACCGATCTCAGGGTATCCGTTCCAGCAGCATTGTGGACGATCGGAGGAACGGAAGGTACCCTCAATTGTAGCCTCGCGTTGTCGTAAGTTTTCTTCTCGGTCGAAGTTTCGCTTTGAGCTACAGCTTGAGCGGGAGTGAGAGTAGATCCGGAGGCTGATGTACCGGTAGTCGAAGAAGCTGATCCTGAAGGGTTTCGTAGAGCTTCGACTGCTTCGTCGGGGTTGCGACCTTCTCGAAGTGCCTTCTCTCGAGCAGTCTTCTCAGCTCTGGCTCGTTTGTCTGCTTCGATTTGATCCTTGATACGTTTCCTAGCTGCAACCTCGTCTGCCTTGTCTACTCGAAGCGAAAGATTCTCAGATTCAGTGTTCTGCGCGAGTGAGAGTCGAAAAGAGAGAGAGGGTCCTCACCTTTCTTCCTTTGGAGTGCAGCCTTCTCAGCTTCCTTCAGCTGCAACTCTGCTTTGATCTGTTGCTGATCTTTACCACCTTTCCTTCGAATAGCTTCGTTGACTTTAGCTTCTTCCGCATCTTTCTTCGCTTGAATCTTCCTCTTTTCTTCCATTTTAGCTCTCAACTGTCAAAGGTCGCAACAGCGTCAGTCTCGCGTATCGAAAACTCGAAATAGCTTGCACAACGTAGGGAATGTGGCTCACCTCTTTGAGCTTCTCAGCTTTCTCTTCTTCAGTCAAAGGTTTGATCTCTTCTGTACTTTCTTCGAAAGAAGTGTGACCAGATTTAGTTCCGTGGAACTGAGCGAGTGCAGCATTCTTGAAAACCTCTGATATGATGTAGACGCGATCGTCAACTAACTTTGTACGGAAGAGGCAGAGAAGAAGAAGAATGATTTAAGAAAACTCACTTCCGCATTCTGTGCATCTCAAACTCTGTACAACCACGATCAGAACGTCAGTTATCTCGTTCGCTTGATCCAATCGAGCTTGTGTTGGCTCACCTTTGCTTCTACGTCCCCTTGAACTACACCTTCCATCGCTTGGTCTTCGTCATCCGCTGCTGATGATTCTGAAGTTGTCCACCATTCTTCTTTTTGATCCGCATTCTTCTCGAGGAAGTCCAACCTATTCATACACGACCTGCTAGTCAGCCAACCATCTAGAGAGATGGAGGTAGGAGAGGGAGAGAGAGTTACTGACAAAGTTGAAAGATCAGCATTCTTCGTCGCCGTGAGAGCTTTAGTTACATGAGATTCTGGGAATCCCATAGAGATGAGAGTATCGCGGTCCGACATGTTTCAGTTGTGAAAGAGTTTGAAAACGGAGTCGAGTAGAGATGAAAGTTTGATGATGAAAGTAGATCGACTTCAGTGAGTGAATAGTGGGTAGCTTGAGCGTTTCGTTCTCGAGATCTAGTGGGCCGTAAGTGAGAGTGCGCCGGTCGTCTAAAGTTCGAATGAAGAGTGAGAGGCAGAGAGGTGAACAATTGTCCCGATGAGAATATAGCACGGCGGGCAAACTATTCGTCGTTCAGGGGAAGGGCGACTCTCCGTCGCCCTAATGTCGCGCTGTATGTCGCCCCACTTTTGTATTTCCCAATACATTTGCTATTTGTATTGTGAATACAAAACAAGGCGACATTTAGGGCGACGTAAAGGCGACCGAGAGTCGCCCTTCCCCTGAACGACGAATAGTTTGCCCGCCGTGTAGCTTCGATTTGATCTTCTCCCAACTCGTCGATTGACTTGCTTAGGTACTATAGTCGCATTGTGAAAGCTCGAAAGCGCGCTCTATCGGGGAGAGCGTAGTTCTATGGAAACACCGTTGCGAACGCTTTTCCCGTGTATTCGCTTCGAAACGATGAGTCTCGAAAGGCCGCGATAGCCCGATTATCATGATACAATATGTTACAATAACATGAAGTGACAGCAGCAAGTGTCGAAACTGACGAGAGAAAGAAGATTGAGGATGAGAGGACGATTTTCGGAGAATCTATTCTGTCGACCTTACATCTGCAGGCTGTAGGCATTCTACACTGCTCTTCCACCGATGAGGACGATAACTATACCAAGAAAAAGAATCATCAGCATTCTTGTTTGCGCAGTCGTAAGTATAGAACAGAGAAAAAGTTCTAGGTTTCTTACCTTTCTCGTAAACGGTGAATACGATACCACCACTCAAGACCAACCTAGCTAACCTAGGCGTCGCACCTCTCCAGAACCTGAAAACTCCTTCTTCCGAAAAGATTCGAGCTGCGCAATGGAACGAGTTTCGGTAAGAAGTTCTTGCTTCGAGTGATTGCATTCGAGTTTTGATGACACTGTGTTGAATCATGAGCACAATCAGTACTGATTCAATCGGTTAGAGATAGAGCGAAAGAGCTTACTCGAGAGGCATGGTAGCGTAAACCGTCACGACTCCAGCGATAGCTCCGATTCCGAAAGTGATGCCAGCAGGTAATTGTTCTCCGGGTCTCGCATTCCCGCTTACGAAAGATTTGAGAGTACCATAAGTGGTGAACCGTACTGCCGAGTTTGCACCTTGTCTCGCAGCGACAGGTCCCAACCCTCTGTAAATTCCGGCAATCCCTTCAGATTTAACAATTTCGACAGTTCCATGGACCAGTCCTCGGTATTTGGGAGTAGCAGATTTTGCATCGTCGATAAGTTTCGTTCTATTTGCAGTCGAAGGAGGTCAACAACTGGGAAGGCGGAGAAAGACAGGAAAAGATTGAACTCACTTGATCGTTTCGGAAGGAGTTACAGCAAAGATAGCTTCGCACATTCCAGCTCCCAAGCCTGCCAGTAAGCTTCTAGGCCCACTCAGTTTACCCTGCGAGACATTCTCAGGGCGTCAATGCAGTGCGAAAATGGAGAAAAGGCAAAGTTTGTTTGCTTACCTCTGAATCAACCAACATTCTCTTGAACTTGTCATAACTCAAGAACCTGACACCCGCTTTCAAAGAGTTACCAGCTACGAGTGCGCCAACTCCTGAGTAGAATCCAGAGATACCTTGTCGTGCGTAAGTAGCTTTCGAAATTTGCCAAAGTCCCGGAGGCTACGTAAGATTGTTCGCAGTTTCCCGGTGTCAGCTAATGTATCCTTATCGAGGAGGGCTAAGGGGACAAGGGGACAAGGTGACTTACTTTGCTAGTTGTAGAACGATGAGCGAATTGAGTCTGGGTCTTCAAATCTGATCGTAGAGACAGCTTTAGCTCTGAGCGAGAATTGAGGAGGGAGCTGAATGAGCTCACATTCGAAAGGGTAAGTGATTGCACCTTCTACGGCACCTGCAGTAGCTCCGGCGATCAAAGCTAGATGAGGTGATTCGCTCTGAAAACAGGTCTCGGTGAGTTCTTGCTCGTTCGATCTATCGATAGCCAGAGAGTAGAGCTCACCTTCTTCGCTGCTGGTTTAGACATGAGTCGGAAGAAAGGTTGTTTGAAGAGATGAGAAGAGTTTCGTTTCTTGATCCTGTTCCGTTCACTTTCCGATCCCGAGAGGCCTCGGATGCCTTCGTCTCTACTCTTACTAAAGTCGCCGACCAGTACTGGCACACCACCCCCATCCTCCGCTCTCGAGATCGCCCACCTCCCTCTACTCGCAACTTCGTTCAACGCTGCCTCACTCTCTCAGCTCTCCCGGCTTCTCTGTAACTCGAGCAACTCTGAAACGGCCTCAACATTCGATGGAATAGTATTCTGCTCTCAAAGAGCTGTCAAAGCCTTTGAAGCGACTCTCAAAGATTCAACCTCGATCTCCAGTCTGAACGGAATACCACATTTCGTAGTAGGACAACAAACTAGGCAATCGCTACTAGATATCTACTCGGAACAAGAGCGGAAACCTGAGGTGCTGGGAGCGGAAAGTGGAACGGGAGAACAATTAGCTCGAGTAGTTATCGACCAGTTGATTCAACCCGACGCAACAAGCTTTGAAAGCGGGAACAAACGGAGGAGGAAACGAGTGCTGTTCTTGAGTGGAGACAAAGGGACTGAAATCCTACCGAGAGTTTTGAAAGAAGAAGCGGGAGACGATATCGAATTAGTGAAAATTCAGGTTTACGCAACAGAAGTAGTTCAAGGCTTCGAGCAGGAATTCATAAATTACTTGACGAAGGAGCAAGAGAAGATCATAGAGGTAGAGGTGGATGAGGACGAAAAGCAGGAAGCAGGAAGATTAGTTTGGATAGGAATTTGCTCACCTTCTGGAGGGAAACAAGTCGTGAACATTTTGAGGGCTCACTCGCTCCTGCCTCTTCCTGGGGGTACAACAACGAATGGGACCTATCAGGAGGAGGAAGAGGGACAGCAGGATTTGAGGAGGAGATTAAAGTTCGTCGCAATCGGGAACACGACGAAGGATTACTTGCAGAAGGAAGAGGGAATCAAAGTCGACGCAACAGCTACGACCCCTGGAGAACAAGGGATGATCAATGCTGTCCTCGATGCAGAAGCTTTCATGAGGCACGTCTGAGCTGGACAATCTGCAACTGGAGGAGCCAAAATCTTTCCGACGAAGGTGAGCAAGTTTCCTTCTTCTAGCTCATCGAATCAACGCTGATACTTGCTTTCATCTTGATGTGAGTAGTCAGATCCCTCCGGTCCTAGCAATGTGGGCTTCAACTTCTCATCTGGCCCAATTCACTCATCCCTTCGATCTCGACGCTCGATTTAACAACATCGCCAAAGCTGGAACCCCCTGTACTGAGATCATACAACGAAGAGACAATGACTGGAGGGCGACGGAACGCTAGTATGCGGTGGAGGGCCAAATCTCCGAAAAAGAACTTGCACAGGTAATTTTGATTACCCAACTCTCTTGCGAGTTCATTGCCTGCTCGCACCGAAATACATCAATTGACAGAGTTTCTCCTTGTCTACTTGCAGAATGAGTAGAGAACAACCATGCGAAATTCGGATTGTTTCGATTGATCAGACTGTCGCGATCGACTTAGGGTTCGACCGAGGAGAGCGGTCGAAGATCCATTTGGCGGCATCTCTTTCCCCGGCAGACGTCTTCTCTTTTATCATCGTCGTCGTCGCTGGATGGTCCGTGGAGGCCTTTGTTGGGTGCTAGAGCCTCGAGGTTGAAATTTGACGCCAACTCCCCTTCTACACCTTGATCCTTTCTCATCCTAGCTCTTTCTCGATGGGGAGGTGCACAGCCAAAGCTACACTAGTCTACGGACTCACTGTGCGCTGTTCCTCCCTCCTCTTCGCCGCCGATGCCTGGTCTCGTCTCAAAGTTTATCTCCCTTTCTTTCAACTCGTTTACCTTCGACGTCGCAACGGAGGACTTCTCACGAGCGGCTCCGAAGTAGGAGGACCAGTCTCTCGAGTTCCAGACGAAGTTTGGGAACAAATTCGTCTCTCGTTGATTCAGGAGGAACTAGTCGGTTCTGAAGTCAAATTACTCGAACCTCTCCTCTGCACCGAGAAAGACTGTGTCGTCAAAGCTTCAACTCGAGCTGGAATCAGGTGGAAGTCGTTGAAGAACAAGGAATGTTGCGATGTCTGCTGTGAAGGTGGGATTGGAGATTTTATTCGAGATTCTATCGCGTACTGGAATGGCTCGGAAGGGGAGAAGAGTCTCTCGGTCAGTCCTAAAATCCACTGACTCGGACATCTAGATGAAATTGTGACTTACGACAGGAGACGACCTGTACAGCTCGTCAACTCGTTAGTCTCGGATTTTGGTCTCGCAGTTCCAAATCGGGATCCCATCCACATGAGTGCCGATGGGGACGACCATTCTGAAGCCCTTGTACTGATTGGAGCTCCTACTGCCTTCGAGAGTGGGTCGCCCGAGACTGGGGAGATCAGGGCTGAAGGAACCGCTGAATCCAGATGGGGACACCACGACGACGACGAGCCGACCGTTATCGAAGCTTCTTTCGAGTTACCTCCTGACATCGACACCCGATTCGAACGTCTCATCAAATTTTTCGACTTGGAGGTCGTCGACTCGTCTATCAACAAGCTCTTTCCTCGTTCACACTCGACTACGGAGAAGAATCAGAAGGGAAAAGCTCAAACTTCTGGAGTCAGGAACAAAGTCACGAAGACGATCAAGCCAAGTTGGAAGCTTTGGACGATGTGTGAGTACTTCTGGTGATCAAACGTGGAGTATCGGGATCTGCCGAGGGAAAATTGAAAAATTTCGTTTGTTTTCGTTTTTGTACAAATCGATTCCTTTCGTTTGTCTTTTCCCGAAGCCCTTGTATTATGAGCGCTACACCTGCTGTGATCTTTCTCAAATCTCAAATGATGTTTGTCCGGGTATCGAAAGACGCCGCGTCAAAGAATCGCAATTCGCAGTGTGCTCAAACACTGAGGATTATCGCTCGCTCACTCGCTTACGGCGAGATTGGTTGAGACCAGCTGCAATACATCTGAGATCGACCAATCTTGTCCTTCTCGTCGTTTATGGTGATCCACGGAAGTTCTTCGGTGGATTCGACTCTCGAACCCCTACCTTGAAATTGCAAGTTCCTCTCTTTTACCTCTCATTCCTCGCCTCTACCACCCTCCATCTCGCTCAGCGATCGGCCTCCTGACATACAGTGAGTGGTTTCAGGACTCAGTACTCTGCCTGTACTGATAATTAGCTCGCTGGGCAGGAACTCTCTCAATTCTCCTTCGTCTCGATCTTACCCCAAGTTCTCTCGCAAGATGTGCATCGCCGAGGCTACTCTGGTCTACGGTCTCACAGTCCGTTCAGCCGATCTCGTCTTCGCCGCCGACGCCTTCACTCGTCTTCGACAAACCCTTCCCTTCTTCGAATTCGTTCTCCTTCGTCGTCGATCTGGAGGACTCTCTAGTTCGTTGAGAGCAGGGAGAGGAGTAGCACCTATCACAAAGGTACCCGATGACGTATGGGAGAGAATTAGCCACTGTTTAATAAGGGAGGAGATAGCTGAATCGGAAGATACTTTGATCGGACCTCTCCTTTGCGATGATCCAACTTGTCAAGTCAGACCTCCTCCTTCTCAACGTATGACTTGGGAGAGGATGTACGAGATGAGATTCGACATTTGTCATCGATGTGAGGGAGCGTTCGACCAATTCGCAATGGGCGAGATCAAAGACTGGGAAGAACCTATTCTCTCGGTTAGTTTGATTGCCTCTTTCTTCCTAGAGCTCCCATTGAGTCGACTGATCGGAAATGTTGAGTAGAACATCGTTAAGCTGTTATCGGCCTTCGATCTAGCTCTTCCTTCGCACACGTCCCTTCCAACGAAAAATCGTTGGTATGAATCAGGTGATTATACGGCTTCAGCTTTGATCGCTGCCCCGTCAGTCTTCGAGACGGGAAAAAGTGACGAAGCCCTGATCAACACGGAGCCTAGCGTTGATGATTACGTAGGGCATACAATAGTCGACATTTCCACCGCTAATCTTCCTCTCGACATCGATCAGCGCTTCGAACGACTCATCAAGCTCTTCAGTCTGGAGATCGTCGATATCACGATCGACAAGATCGCACCACGTCTCAACGAATCAGCAGTCACACCTTCGAGAGGAAAAGCTTCAAGGGGTGAAACGAACGAGGAGGTCACTTCGAAAATCAAACCGGGTTGGAAAGTTCACTTGGTATGCAAGTGTGAGTGGTAGTAGAGTCTGGAACGAGGGAATCTCTGAAGCGAACGGTGTATTGGCTGAGAGGAAACGGAAAGGACACGAACCCTGAAGTTAACCTGAAATTTTGAAAGCTCACTATTTCTTTCTGGAACTTTATCTCTGCTTTTCTTTCTCGAACAAGGTTGAGAGCATCTCGCGTTCCCTTCTGGTGCCTACTGCTCAGAGGATTTCAGAGAGAAACCTGCTATATGCGCGAATCTCGAGTCCAACCCGAACTTTTATCCGAAAAGTCGAAGTCGAGCTTCCCTTCACTTCTTTTTTCTCAATCTCGAGTTTGAGCTCTCTCAGTTCTACAATAGACACGCTGCTAGCGAGCTACCCTCCACACCAAGCAACAGACAGCCTACTGAACCATCATTCCAATCGAAATCGCGCCTCACTCTCCCACCTCTCGCCTCGACTTACAGCAGCTCATAGCACAGTACAACCGATTTGGAACAAGTCTGCAAGTATAAGATACCCAGTCTCCGCCTTCTCCTTTCCCCTTCTCCCCCTCCCTTTCTTCATCTCCCGCACACTCCTCCCCCTCTCGTCATTCTCAAAGAGCCTTCTGATCAGCTGAAGAGGCTCGCTAGAGCTCTACTGAACATCTAGCCATCTCTCCAGCTACCTTCTACCTCTCCTCTTCCTTCTCACTACTCAAGTCTCTCCTTCCTCTCGATCTCTCTCTCTTCCCTCCCTTCCTTATAAACAAGAGATGACCTCGATCACGACTTTCGGCTACGGCATCACAGTACAAGTCCCAGAACTCATCACCGCTTCACGAGCTTGGCCAGCTCTCGAACCAGTTTTCAAATTCTTCCACCTCCTCTTCCTCCGTCGCAAACGAGCTACCTTGGAATGTCGAGTCAATGGAAAGGAGACTACGTGAAGTGTACTCGAGAAGGTACCGGTGGAAGTTTGGGAAGAAGTGAGGCAATGGGTCGTAGTGAGCCAGATGGAGGAGGAAGAAGATAAATTGCTGAGGCCTTTCGCAGACTTCTGCTGTGACTCCAGCGATGTATCCGAGTGCGAGTGTAACTGTCAAGAGCTGAGAAACACGAAACTCGGCTGGGAGAACCTGAGGCAGGGCATCCCTTCCTGTTTTACGGAAGAGTCGCTTGAGTGGGATGACGATTATCACGATTTTCTATACAAGTTCACCACAGGCAGAGTTGGCGCTCTTGATGTAAGACTCATCCGTACTATGGCTTTCAAGAAGCAGTTCAGAGCTGACTTTCTCATCTACAATCAATTGATAGCCTTTCCACCGACTCGTAGCAGCTTTCGGCCTCGCTCATCCTCTTCCTCACACCATCGTCGTCGATACGAACGATTGGTTCAGCCTGAATGATGTCGCATTCGTCTCCATTCCCTTCGAAGCTCAACGATCCGGTTCCTCTCATTCGACGATTTCAGCTGAAGCAGGCTTCGATGACCAAGACAAGCAAACTATAGTGGACGTTTCTCTCGACCTTCCTGTCGACGCTAACTCAAGATTCCTCCGCTTTGCTCAAACCTTCAACCTCAAAGTTGTCGAAGTTTCGAATGGTTCTTTCAGGAGTGTTCCTCCGAACCCTGACGCGAAGCCTCAACTCCGAAGCAAATTGGTGGGAATTGGAAAAGAAAGAACCAAGATAGTCAAAGACATCAAGCCGAGGTGGAAGTTGTACAGCTCCTGTCACGTTGACTACTGAATCGGAGCAAGTCAGGGTTTCGGGTTTTTGCCGTTTGTGCTCTTTCTGAACAACCTTGTTTGTCTAGTCTGTCACGAGATGTACTACTTGGAGTTTAAGACGATACCTCTGCTACTCTCAGTGGGCGAACGAGTCGGCTGAACGCGCGTTGCGATTTGTGAATTGAATCGATTTAAAGCTGAGATGAGATGACTCTGGTTTTGCGCCGCTGTAGATAGAGTCTCGGTTTTGCGATTTAGCAGCTCGCTTTTCAGATAACAAGACATATTGTGAGGAACTCGTTCGACACGAAAGAAACTTTGGCAGTTTGTCGTCGAAAAAGCAGAAAATTCTTGTCCCGTTTCTTTCTTCTTCATTTTTCTCTCGCCTCGACCGATCACAACAAGCTCTCCCGTGAGTCAGCTACCTCTAGTAAGGCGAGAATCTGGCTACCTTTGCTGCACGGGCACACCTCTGACCGTCTCGTTCTACAGTCTCTCGTTCAACACAGTATGGCTCACTCAAACAAGACTAGTGAACAAGTTCCAGACCCTATATCCACTAGGAAGAAGCGCTCTCTAGAGGATGGATACACGAATGACCTAGACGAAGCCTCTTCCGAGTCGACTCAAGGTTCTTCTTCATCTGAAGATGAACAACAACCTGTTTCGAAGAAGCACAAGGTTACCGAAGAGGAGAAGGAGGAGGAGGACACCGATGGGGAAGAAGAAGAAGCTCAGGTAGAAGAGACCCAGGAGGCCAAACAAGCTCGACTTCAAAACATGCTTCAACCTTTCGTCGCCCACAATGGAAACGAAGTAGAGATCAACGTTCCCGCCAAGCACATCAAGTTCAACTTGGACGAGGCTCTCAAGAAGGAAGGTCTGGCTGGGATGGTACCTTTGCTCGAAGTAGTCTACGCTATGCAAGCGTACAACGTTGAATTGATGAAAGTGATGGCCGAGTTTGAAGCTTAAAACTGAATTTAGACGATCGTGAGTGACCTTGAAGCCTGTACTCCCTTTTTCTCAAGCTGACGTACGGCTTGACATCTCCCAGTGAACTTTTCAAACTCCTGGGCAACCAAACGTGCTGTCAGATTCCTCCGTTTTTTCTTTCGATTTCGTTTGTTTTCGTTCGATTCTCTTTGTTGTTCTGTTGTTCGACCGAGTTCTGTTCCATACTTGATGACAACAAATATAAGAGAATTGCAAGAGAGAAAGAGAAAGGCTACAACAAAGTCTCTTAAAAGTCTCTCAGTTTGGCGTACTGAGTTGGTGCGAATTTTCCCTTTAACCACTTGATGATCCAAAGCGGAGCAGCCGAGATTCCTACGATAAGAGCGACCCTCCAGATGAATGCGGGAGATAGAACGAAATTGAGATCTAGTCGAAAGAAAGGTCAGTGAGAAGTCGAGTAGAACGAAGATGAGAACGAAACGAGAGAAAGCTCACCGAAATATTCTGGCAAGAAAGCGATAGAGATTACGTAGAGTGCGAGAGTAAATACTTCACTGACTATCATCAACATATGCCACGTAGTGATTTCGACGGCTACCATGATGAGTTCGTTGAGAACGAGAGCGGTGAAAGAGATTGAAACTATGTTGAGAAATTCGGATTCGAAAAGAACGAGAGATGCAAGCATGATGGCTCCACCTGAATGACTTACAGTCAGCGTTACTGTTGGGATCGAGAGCGAAAACGAGCTCACCTTGATAGAGGGAAATCATGAGCCAAGTAAAGAAAGTTTTGTAAGACAGACTTCGACCCTTTTTTTCGAGAAGAGACCGTCAGCGCCATCTCAAAGGGAAGTTAAACCGAGTAGGACATACCTTTGTCAATTCTTTGTAGAGTTCCGGATAGAGGAGAGCGACATCTTCATTGACATCTCGGTCGAGAACGAGAGAGAAGACTGGTAACATCGTGTAAGCTGTTGCGTAGCCGACCATCAACCATCCTTGGTAGATCGCGATCGGAGAGCTGTATCAGGAGAACGAAGAGTGAGTCCCTAGAATAGCTGACACATTCGAGAAATAGCTCACAAGTAGAAAACGGAGGAAAAGACAGCTAAAAAGTAACAAAAGTAATCAGCTTCTGTGGCGTATCGCTCGTGCAAGTCTACTGAGAGACTCACCTTGGATGATACTGATGATGAGACCCCGATGAATAACAAATTGAGCTAATTTCGCACTTCGTTTGTAAGAGTTTCGACCATGCCAAACGAGAAGTTTCGTCAGGTAACTGAATTGGTTGATGGAGAAATCGGCAGCTAGAGAAGCTTGTCGACCTTCTTTTCCGACGATGCCAACGCCTGTAGATTGAACGAGATGAGTCAGAACAAGCTGTTCGTAGTATTTCGTGAAGCAAAGTGAGAGAGGCTCACCAACATCAGCAGCTTGAATCATTGAGACATCGTTACCTCCATCTCCGATACAGCAGACTCGCTTCTTCGTGTGCTCTCGAATCAATCGTGCGACATCTGCTTTCTGCGTAGGAGAACAACGGCAAGCGACAACTGCCGAAAGTTTCGTCGAGAGTTCGATAAAGTCTTGTCGGAAGTGCTCGATACAAAGCTATAAAGAGTTAAGATTGTCAGTTTGTAGAACAGCGAGCACGATCAAGGAGGCTTCTCACCTGGAGTGATTCTCCATCAATGACGAGACAACAATCGAGTTTCGTCGAGAGGAATTCGAGCTCGTCTCTCGCTTGACTTGGCGATTTCACTAGTCAAGAAGCACGGTCAGTACAGCAATAGAGAGAAAAGGCAAAGAGATGTGGAAGCTCACGTTTTGCAATTTGATGGACGTATTGACCTCGACTGACGAGTTTAGTCGAGATTGCGATACAAGTTGCAGTTTCAATCTTGTCACCCGTGAGCATCCAAATCTTGATCCCAGCGTTCCTCAGCAACTCGATAGTCATCTTGACATCGTCTTGAAGTTTGTCTTCGACTCCAGTAACTCCCAAGAGCTCGAGGTCCTTCTCCAAGTATTCTGCAATGACCCTCGCGCTTGCAGCGTTTCGATCTCCTAAAGAAACTCGTGCTTCTCGGTAAGCTTCTTCGAATCCTTTCCAACTCTCTTCACTCAACCTCTTCCTAGCCATGACCAAAGTTCTCAATCCTTCTCTCGCCATGTTACCACACTCTTCTTCCAACCAATCGTTGTACACGACGATCCTAGCCATTACGACATCTGCTCCTTTCTGGTAAAAAGTGATTTCTTGAGTTTGGCGATCTCGAATAACGATTCCCATTCGTTTCGATTCTGAAGTGAATGGGAAAACTTCCAAGATATCGAAAGAGAGAGTTTGTCCGGCTGTCGTTCGAAGGGACATAGAGGTACGATCTCGAGCTGAGAGGGTGAGTCCGACAGATTCGGTGAATCGCACGATTGCGACTTCATCAGGTGAAGAAGCTTGGTAAGTAATCGAGCCGTCAACCTCGTCTACGACTGGAGTTACCTGCAGAGATGACGACAATATGCGCGGTGAGCTAGAATGTAAGCAAAGAGAAGGAAAAATAATCATAGGAACTCACATTGTGACAAAGACCGAGAGCTAAGACGATATCTTTGACTCGAGAACTCATGTCTCTCCGTCCTCTTGATGAAGCGATAGCAACTCCAGTCGTCAAAGAAGCTACATACACTCAATCGGTCAGCTTGGTATCTCTAATGAGCTGAGCAGGAAAGAAAGATTCACCAGTTGTTGACTTCTCTCCTAGAGCAGTTGCGAGTTGATGCGCAACTTCATCCATCGAATCGACTCCGTAAGACATAGTTCCGAGGTGCAGCTTCTTCATCTCCATCTCTGCAGATCCGTACCTTTGTCAGCATTGAGTTCCGAAGGAGAGAGGAAAGAGAGAAACTTTTTTTACCATTCTGAGTAAGAGTTCCGGTTTTATCACTCAAGAGATATTCAATCCTACCGAGTTCTTCAGGTAAAGTACTAGTTCTGACTATAGTTTCCGGAATTTCTGCGTCGTTCATAATTTGATTCGCGTAAACCGTTTTCCCCATATCGAGATTTACTCGCAATCTATTTAGAAATTACCTGCGATTAGCTACTCGTCGGTAGGGAAGACCAAGTCGAAGAGGAGGATCTCACGAGATAGGAATGATTGACGAGAACAGGATCAAGAACCGGAATACGTAAACCCACCAATGACCTCTGAAACCGTTGAGAGCGACTAGAATGACTGAAAGTGCGAAAGTTACAGCACAAAGGATCTAATCTCGCTCAGATCTGATCAGCTCCGACATTCCGATTGAAACGAGCAAAAACGAGTTGACATCTTACTTTTGCCAAACGATTGATTTCTAAATCCAACAAACCCGTTTTAGTTCCCGGTTGACTAGTGTTCATTACTGCTCTAGTTTCTCTACCCGTGTAAACAACCATTCCAACTGCACTACCAGCTGCGAGTACAGTATTCGCCCACAGCATATTTTCCGCTGTCAGAGGTTCAACTGGATGAGAAACGATTAAATCTCCTTCTTGCTCCTCCTCCTCCTCGGCGGTCGTTGGTGAGGAAGACGGCAGTGACTTGAATGTAAGAGTTCCGACAAATGTGTGAATGTCTTTTGTAGGGGGATCTGCGTAAACTTCTCCTTCGATTTCCAACAACTGTGAATCGTTACCAAGAGATTGAGTTCTCTCTACCGCAACCCTCAATTTCCAATCAGTTTCTCCATCCAGTTGATCTGTCCTGACGAAACAAGTTCCGGAAGGATCTGAAGTTCTCAGGAGGAGGATATCGGCAGGTACTCGATCGTTCTTTTCGAGATGAACGAGGTCTCCTACTTTGAGGTTCGAGGAAGGGGTAGGTTTGAGAGGTGCGGGATGGGAAGAAGGAAGATCAGGAGTGGAAGAGACATGGTGCGAGTGAGGTGCCGAGAGGGAAGAAGGAGCTCTTGAAATGTCGAGGAGAGAGTAGAGAGTCGAATTGGCAGATTTGTCACGGAGGTATCGTTTGTAGTCGTCGAAAGCTTCTTTTCCGATTGTAACCGCTAGAACGAAGGCAAGAGGCACGACATAGGTAGCGAGGAAACCTGCAAAAAACAAGCCGAGTTAGCTCGAGAATCGAGGTCAAAGCCGCGAAGAAAGACAAAACAACTGACCGATTCGAAGTGCGGGAATGAATTGAGAGAGCGCGACGAGCAAGAAGTACAGGTTGTAGAAGAACTTGAACTGTTCGTAGAGAACAAGCGGAATGAAAGTGATCACATTGTACTTTTGATTCTTGACAATGTTGGCAGGGTGAGGAGACTTCTTCTGTTTCGATAGTGATTCGTTAAATTGGATCGTTCGAGGTTTCGTTGAAGGTGCTGCAGTGAGGGAGAACATCTGCGAAAACGATTTCTTTTTTCGTTTCACTTTCATCTGAAGGTTCCTTCCACTCTGTAGATTGAGAGCAGGTTAGAGAGTGCATGGTATCGACATGAGAGAAATGACTTACTGAGTCTCTATGACCCGCTCCTCCTAACAGCCCAGCTTCTTCCTCATCTTCAGTTTCGAGTCCTCCTGTCCAACCTTCGTCGAATTCTCCATCGCTTTCGCCTCTGCCTCCTAATCCGAGCGGCATTCCTCCGTTTCCGTTGTTTCTTCCTCTAGCTCCACCATTCCTACTCCTCGAACTCGTTCCTCTTGATCCGTCAACATTCGGAGAATTTAAACTTCCAACTCCTAAAAGATCCGCTTCACTGTCTCGATCTTCTCCATCTGTTGTTCCCGTCGCGACACTACTACCATCGTATTTCCCTCTTGAACTGTTCCCTGTACTCGAGCCCTTGCCGAATCTACTACCTCCTCCGAATCTCGAACTACCTCCTCCAGCGTTGCTCTTGTTGTTTGCTGTACTCCTGAACTGACTCAGAGGGTTGCTCTGCTTTCTCTCCCTCTGAGCGAACCCACTGGCAGACAACCCATTCTTGTTCGGATCCGTCATCGACCTTTGATTCTCTGAAGTCGGAGGTTGGACTCGACGCGCTGCTGGAGATAGTCGAAGGAGTGGAACGTCTACTGGGCTAGAAGGGGAAGGTGGGTTTGATGGGGAGGGAGGAGTAGAGATTGATCCGAGAGGTGGAGTTGAAGGTTGATCAACTGAGGGATTGACGATAGGAGGAGAGGGCATCGAGGGTAGTGTTGACTGCCCTCTTAATGTTCAAGCTGCTCTCGTATAGGTTGAGTCTGGCGTAGCTGAGAAGTATAGAAGAACGAGATTGAGCCAACGAGGCGATACGATTCCTCTCTACTCTTTTGACTGTTCACTTGCAAATGGACTGAACGAACAAATGAGGTACGAACAGTTTATTTGACGCTCTATCGCGCTATCCGAGCTGAATTCTCAATTCTCCAGGTCGATTTCGTCTTCTGCGCCTTCTCTTCTCCCTCCCTCGCTATCAACCGACATCCTGGCCCTCAATCACGACTTGGACGACTCCCAGCTCTACTCCTCAAAGGAGCTATCGTCTTCAGCCCTCGCAAACGCCTCTCGGTTTCACTTTCGAATCTTTTCCCTCTCTTCTCGAGTTCTTCCTCGTTACAGTCAGTCGCTCCCGCGAAAGACCGCCTCTCCGTCGCATTTCACGGTCCAAAGACCTCTGGTCTATCGATTTCGAAGCCTTACGCCGATCCGAGGCTCCATCATTCGGTTTCGCAATCTGCTTTTCTCAAAGTAGTTTCGAGTCACGTCAAACAGTACAACGCCCAGTCATCTACGGAAGTCTGACCGCGTTTGCTGCTCGGTCGACTCGTCTAGCTACGGACTCCCTTCTCGAAGGATCAAGCAAAGACGAGTAAATGAACGGTTTCTTGTCGTTCCTTCAGAGATCGTTATTGCTTTCCTCAATACCATCACTATCATACCTCTCATCGCTTTTAGTAACGCTCAGCTTGTCGTTGTCGTTGTCGTTGTCGTAAAAAAGTGAAACAACCGCGGAAGTTCAACGGAAGAAAACTCGGACCTCGTTCCTTTTCACGCTTGTTCCTCTTCTTCCCAAAACCTCTTCCTCCCTCTCCTCTCTAGCAGCCATGTTCAGCAGTTTGATCATAAGGTAAGGAACACGTATTCAAGGTTCCAGTGGTGAGGGTTGGCTGAAATGATCCCATTTCGACTTCGACAGGTTTTTGAAGCGGTGCTTCACGTCTCGTCGACCTCAAAATCCGACAGAGACATCTTCCAGTCCTTCAGAGCCTAGCAAGGTGAGTACCGGACGATCGAGTAGTATCTCAAGCTGACTTCTTTGCTCTGTAGATCGATCGTCTCTCTTCCCTACCTCCCGAACTCCTCTGGATCATCTTCGACCTCGCTCACGATCCCGATCAGCCTCTATACAAGCCTCTATCCCGCACACTCTATCCGTACATCCATCTCAACCTCTACCGCCGAATTACGCTTTCTTCTGGTCCCTCTCTCTTGAGACTCCTCGCAGCCGTGAAAAAAACTCCCTCTCTCGCACTTCTCGTTCACGAACTTCGATTCACGTTCTTTGCGGAAATGGCTGGAGTCGAGTTTGAAGCTGTCGCGCGTCCATTCACCGCACTGAAATCCCTCGAGTATGGAGTGGCGCAGTTCAGTGACCTAAATTCCGTTCCGATCGCCCCTCTCCAGTCACTCTCCTACTCTCCGTCATTCTTCAACCCAGACGAAATCGACGCACTCTCCCGCCTGCCACTCATCAAGCTAGTACTCGACTTCACCCGCACCACGAACGAACTATCGGACAACTTTCAACCGGCGAAGATGATGCCAACCCTCAAGGAATTGACGTTGGTCGATGCCTTGTCAGAAGAAGATCGCTATCAGTGGGACCCGATGGTCGCTCGCTTTGTAAAAAGTTGTCCGGAACTCCGTTCTCTCAAGCTCGTCGACGAAGAGTCCCCAAGATTCGAGAAGTTCCTCGAAACTCTTGTGGGAGGAGTACCTCTCCTCACCCTCACCAAGCTCGACTTGTACCATCCTGGCCTCGCCGATCTCACGATCTGTCGCTTTACCCCTCTCTACCCTCGCTTTCCAAACCTCACTTTCCTCGGTCTCGGACTCGGAACTACGTCTCCCAATCTCGCTTCGCATCTTCGTCAACTTTCCTCTCTCGAAACTCTGAGCCTAGGTCCCGACGCTCACTTCGGATTCGAATCTGCCGAAAATTTGTTCTCCCTCGTTCGAGCTTCGACGAAACCTCCAGCTCTCGAACTCCTGATCTTCCTCGAATGTTTCGGACCGACAATGGGGTACCGTTGCAACGTTCAAGATGAGCTGTCGCGGGAGAATATAAACGATCCACATTATTGTAAGGAGTGGAATCCGCCAAGTTTTTCAGGTTATATCGGACAGGAGGAGTGTCGACAACTTCTCGAGCTGGCAAAGGAGACTGGCGTACGAGTGGAGGGAGATATCTATGCCGCAATCGACTACGGGAACTCGTTGAATCTGGAGCTAGCGAATCGACATGTTCTTTACGCTTTCCAGAATCAAACGCTTCAGCTACTCAAGGCTTTCAGAAACTCTCTTCCAGGCGCAAGATTCCGCGAGCTCAACGTCGGCTTAGACAAGCTAGATCACAAGAATCTCAAACTCGTCAAGATCGATCTTCCGGAGGAGGATTGGTATCAATTCACTTTGGAGTAGGAGATTCCAAGAGTCGGAGGAAGATACAGTTCCGGAGGAGACATAGGAATTTCGTTCAGGGTTTGAGGGAAGTAGGAGTCGGGGGACTAGGGGAAACAGAGCTCAGAGAGGCGAGCAAGGAGCTGGAGAGGAGGAAATGGGAAAGCGGTGTTTTATGACTTTTTACTTTCGAGTCAGAACGAGCTCAATGTCTGCTTTCAATCTTTCTCTCATATGTATGTATTTCGATGTTAGGGAGTATAGTACACAGTAGAGAGTCAGCTTGCGGCTCGCGCATTTGCTACCGTGCGAGAAATCCTAATTTTCGACGAGATCCAGTTTATCTCAAATTTTTTCTCTTGTTCTTGCTAGAGCTACTCGACAGAGCTGTACAGCTCTTTCAGCTGTATAAATGACTCGTAGAAGTCGAGAGGAAAGCAAGTTCCTCTTGATCAATCGACTTCCTTTTCTCCCTCTTTCACCTCACTCTCAACTCATAGATCAGCTCGAGATGTCTACAGAGCATCCAGAATCCTCAAAGGTGAGTACTGGACTATCGCGTAGTACTCTCAAGCTGACCCCATTCTATCCAGATTGATCGTCTTTCTTCCCTCCCTCCCGAACTCCTTTCGACCATCTTCGACCTCGCTCACGACCCTGAACATCCTCAGATCGAACCACTCTCTCGTACACTCCTCCCTTACTTCCATCAGAATCTCTATCGCCAAGTTCGAATCTCTTCTTCTTCTTCCCCCACGAAACTGCTCAACACGCTTCAAAGCAACTCGTCTCTAGCTCAACTTATCATCAAGCTAGACGCTCAAAGGATTGCAGCCCACACGGTTGACCTCGTTCAATCAGGGGAGCTTCTTCGACATCTTCCTCGCCTTCAATCGCTCGATACAAGCAATTTACCTTCCCTTCGCCAATTTTCGATTCGGAGCTAGCCAAGGAACTCCCCTCACTTCGATCGCTCACGTATAACTCCGATATCATTTCACATCGCGACGCCGACATTCTCTCTTCCTTCCCACGACTCGAAAAGTTGACGATGAACTTCCTTAAATTCGATAAGGACGAGGATTCCGTTGACATGAGCAATTTGGACCGAGTCAAAGACTTGTCATCGAATCACGAGGCGGATCTAGAGAGCGAGGAGCCGTCTCCGTGGACGAGAAGCCTTGCGAATTTCGTCAATCGATTCCCTCGCATCACTTCTTCAACCCTCGACAGCGTCGCCACGTCAGACTATCAAGGCTTCTTGCCCCATCTCTCCGGTAGCGTTCTCTCGTCTGTAACATTACTCCTTCTCTGGTCCGACGATAATCCCATCCCTTGCGATCATCTCCTTCCTCGGTTCAACAATCTCCGCATCCTCCAGCTGAATGCAGGAACGGTCTCCAACACGCTAGTAGGGCATCTTTGTCGGATTCCCTCTCTTGAAACTCTCCTTTTAGGATTCGGTACGCATGATGCTAGACCTACTGCAAGAGACCTTCTCTCCTCAGTCGAAGGTCCAACTAGGATCCAACACCTCGAGTGGCTCGTTCTCCATTCTCTCATGGGATCAGAAGGAAGACGCTTCGACGCTGGTGACTCTGTCGGTCCGTTGACGGGAGACCTAGGGGAAGATTGGAACATCCCGGATTTCGAGTCGGAGCGGGCTGAAGGTTGGGATGTACCTGAGATTGAGAGACTTTCACAAGCTGGAGAAAGGAATGGTGTCAAGGTTACTGGATTGACCATCGAAGCTGTCAAGGTTTGGCATTCGGCTCAGCTAGAGTTGGCGAATCGATTGATCCTCCGAGCTTATCAAACGAAATCTCTCGACGACTACATCGCTGAGAAACTTACTCCAGGAAGTAATCCTCGTCTTCCTGATCTCGACCTCGACAAGCTAGATCTCAACAACCTGAAACTCCTCAAGATCGATCTTCCGGAGGAGGACTGGTTTCAATTCACTTTAGAGTAGGAGAACAATCAAGGAGATTAGAGTACGGGAGGAGACGCGCGGAACCTTGTCCAGGTCAGAGGGAGCAATAACACCACTACCGAGGGAAAATAGGTCTCAAAGAGGTGAAGAGTGAGCGGGAATGGAGGAAATGGGAAAACGATGTTTTGTGACTTTTAACTTTCGAGTCTGATCAAGCTTTGCGAAATCTCTTTACTTTCGATCTTCCTCTCGTATGTACGACTTATGTGTGTAAGGAGCACGCTTTTGAGAGTCAGCTTGCAGCTCGCGCTCCCAATCTACCTTGCGAGAGAGTTCAATTTTTGTCGACATCGATAATTGTTCGAAGACTTTTTATATTTCCTTCTTAGGGCTAGGTGACATATTGCTGTAGCTAGGAGAGCTGTCAAATCTATTCAGGGAAGTCGAGAAGAGAGCAAGTTCCTCTTGATCAATCGACTTCCCTTTCTCCCTCTTTCACCTCACTCTCCCTTCACGAAACAGTCAGAGATGTCTACAGTGCTCTCAGATATTGCTAAAGTGAGTACTGGACTATCGTGCAATACTCTCAAGCTGATCCTTACTCTCTAGATCGATCGTCTCTCTCTCCTCCCTCCCAACTCCTTTCAGAGATCTTTGACCTCGCTCACAACCCTGAACAGCCCCTCAGAGAACCTCTATCAAAGACCCTTCTCCCTTATTTCCGTCAAAACCTCTACAGAGAAATCACGATTTGGTCTCTCCCTTCTTTACTCAACCTCCTCTCTACTCTCCAGAACAACTCCTCTTTCGGCGAACTCATTCGCTGCATCGACAGTTCTAGCGTTCAATCCCCTTTGAAGTGCCACACGACCCTCAAGGCTGTACTCCGACTCCTTCCCGCTCTGCGATCGATCACCACACCTCTCATACTCTCTCTATACGAAACCTTCTACAGCTTCGCACCACCTCAACTTCCTCTACTCACTTCGCTTTCGTACTCGTGTCAAGTGCTACCCAGCAGCGACCTCGACCTCCTCTCTCAGATCCTTCAATTAAGACACCTTCAAATTCGTTTCTACCAGTACGACAGCACACAAGTCTCGGCTTCCTCAAGCATACCGGAACAGGGCGAAACCCTTTCTCTATGTTGTGATAGAAGAGTGGATTTACGGAGTCCCTGGACCCGAGGATTCGCGCTCTTTGTCAACAACTTCAGTCGAATCACCTCACTCACACTTTACGACCATGCTCTTCCGGATTACCGCGAGCTCCTCCAACATCTTTGTTCTTCGAGTACTCAATTGAAGGCACTCACGCTATGCCCTTCGCCTGATCTCTCGGGTGACGAAGACGACATCGCGTGTGATCATCTCCTTCCGCGCTTCCCAAGCATCCAACACCTCGATCTTGGAGAAGCCACCGTATCACCTCAGCTCCACATCTATCTACGACGTCTTCCGCAGTTGAGGTACCTTCGACTAAAAGGTGGACTCATCTCCATGGCCCTCCAGGGGAGGACGTTCTTTCCTTCGTCAATGGTCCTTATCGAATCAATACTCTCAAGACTCTAGTCATCGATTCTATCTACGGAGAAAAGGGAAAAAGGATCGATCTTGAGGATGTGATGGAAAATTGGACCGAGCTGCACCTCGACAGATGGGAAATCCCCTTTCTAGGTAATTGGGAATTTCAGGAACTAGAGCAGTTGGCAGAGGCTGCTAGTGAGAACGGAGTACAAGTGAGTGGAGATACTTTCGAGGCTATCTCGGTTTCGAAAGCAGTTGGATTAGAACGCGCGAATCGTCTCATTCTACACGTCTATCGAACCAAATCTTTCCAAGAGTACCTCGCCTCTCTAGTCATCGGTTCTCGTCTCCCGTATCTCGATATCGACAATCTAGATCCTGAAAATCTCAAACTCGTCAAGATCGATCTTCCGGAAGAGGATTGGTATCAATTAACTCTGGAGTAGGAGAATTGCAAAGCAGGAGGAAGATGTTGTCAGGGAGAAGCAACACGAACCACGTAGAGGTCCGGACAGAAATAGATGGGTCATTATTGAGGGGATTTTGAGGTCAAAGAGGTGAAGAACAAGCTGGAATGGAGGAAACGAGAAAAAGGTTGTAGCTTTCAACTTTGGTCTGAACAAGCTTTGTGAATTTTCTGTTTTTCTATATTGGTCTCGTATATACGGCTTCCAACAGGGAGCTTGATTCACAGATTCAGCCCGCTTGCGCTCCTTTTCGACCTTGACAGAGAGCAAAATTTCCGACGACATCAAGATTTTTTCCAATCATTTCTCTTCTTCTCACTGGAGCTACTTGACATAGCTCTGTAGCTCTTGCAACTGCAGAGCTGGCCTAAAGAGGTCGAGAGGAAGTCCCTCTCGATCAGTTGAAATTCCATTTCTTGCTCCTTGGAGTCTTTACCCTCCCTCCCAACCCATAAATTCGCTACGAATGTCTACAGGGCCCTCAGATATTGCTAAAGTGAGTACTGGACTATCGTGCAATACTCTCAAGCTGACTCCTTGCTCTCTAGATCGATCGACTTTCTTCCCTCCCTCCCGAACTCCTCTCCAGCATCTTCGACCTCGCACACGACCCTGAGCATCCTCTGATCGAACCACTCTCCCGAATTCTTCTTCCCTACTGTCGTCAAACGCTCTATCGACAAATCCGAATCCCTTACTACGCTTCTTCTTCGCTCTCAAAATTCCTCGAAACCGTCAACTCTCACCCCTCCTTAGCCATCCCCGTGGTCTCTCTTGACACTTTGGAGGGATCTGAAATAGTTGGAGATCACCTTCGCTTGAGAGACCTTCTCCGGTATCTCCCTTCGCTTCGCTCACTCTCGATTCATCATCTCGAGTCCTTCACGCCAACCTACTACGACCTCCCTCAATTAGCACCCAATCTCGAAACAATCTCGATCAGCTGCACCAAGCTCTCCTCGGCAGACGTCGACATACTCTAGCGCCTAAACGCTTTGAAAAGCGTCGCAATCTCCTTCACATCCTTCGTCAACGGTTCTGACCTAACACAGGCCGGATCACCCTCGAAACCTTTCTTGGACGTGCGAAAGCTTTCAATCACAATCATAGCCGACGAAGATATCCTCTCATCCGAGTTCTGGACGGAGGATCTCGCGAGTTTCGTCGACAAGTTCTTCCCTCGGATCTCGCAACTCTGCCTAATGGACTACTACCACTCCGACTATAGTAACTTCCTCAGCGCTCTTACAACAGTATCAGCTACGATTGAGTCTTTAGTCCTTCAATGTGGCGAACAGCAGGATGGCTTTGGCCTGTCTTGTCATCACCTCCTTCCTCGGTTCAAGAACCTCAAGCATCTCGAGCTCGGAGAAGAAACCGTCTCTTCCCCGTTGGCGGTATATCTCCGACAGCTTCCGGCTCTTGAGACCCTCAGACTCGCACCACGAACGAATCTCGATGGATTAACTCTCGAAGATGTTCTCTCAGTCATCGATGGTCCGTCTCAAACGACATCTCTACGGGTTTTAGTCGTCGACTCAATTCCAGACACGATGAGTACTGGGCGAAGAGTAAATTTGGACGATAGTCAAAGGGCGGCTTCAAGATCGCTCTTTGCGGACGGTTGGTCTCCGCGCGAACCTGAAATCTGGAACTTGGAGAATCTGAAAGCTCTTTCAGAAGCAGGTGTCAGGAATGGGGTAGAAGTTAAAGGATCAACGTTCGAAGCTCTGAAGGTCTGGAGAATGACGAAATTGGAGGAATCAAATCGTTTAATTCTTCGAGTCTATCATTCGAAATCTCTCGACGAGTACGCCCTCGAGAAAGCCAATAGGGATCCCAACCCTCGTCTTCCCGATCTCTACTTCGACCAACTCGATTTTGCGAACCTCAAGCTCGTCAAGCTTAATCTACCGGAGGAGGATTGGTTTCAATTGACTCTCGGATAGATGGAGTAGAAAAGGGTTTATAGAGGGACAGGAATCGCGGTGGACGGAGAGAGCAGGAGTAGTCTGATCAGCAGAGTTATTGTTCCAGGAGAAGAGCTACGACGGTGGCCGAAAGCGACGGAAATTGGGAGAACATTACGTGCAGATGATGGAACTTATTTCTTTCCTTTTGACATCCAAGGCTGGAATGGTCTATCTCTCCTCGCGCATCTCGCCGATTGCCAGATACGGCCTGTATTCTACTCTTTCGCTGTCTGCCTTTTCTCTCGTTCTCAGCGATCAAAAGGGAAATTGAAACGAATCGCTGACATTCTGTTTTCCAATCTTCAATTAAGCTCAATGTCCTCTTTCTACATAATGAATGAATCTTTTAATCGAGTTGGTAAACCGGTTTAACCTTGAACATTTTAGTTTCAGCTTGAGCTTCGTATCCCTCTGCTCCGTAAGGGCTGTCGACCTTGAACATCTTGGTCTACAATTACGCAAACGGTTCGGGGTATCAGTCACGTCAACAAAACGAGATACGAAGAGGAGGAGGCGATTTCTCACCTTTACAGGAATCTCGAAACCTTTCTTTCCCTCGCTTCTCAAAACAGTTTCGATAGCTTCAGTAGGAGCGATCTCAGGGAGTCCTACAGCAGCAGCGGGAGTAGTAGCAGCGGCCTTCTTGGCTTTAGCAGCTGCGTCCTTATCCTTGGAAGAAGTTCCACCTGCAGCGGCAGCCTTCTTTCCCTTTTCCTTCTTGGGAGCTTCGGGAACTTGGTACTTGAGAGCGATAGTAGAAGCTTTTCCATCTGGAATGAAGATCAATTCGACTTCCTTTGAAGGGTTCGAAGGATCGTAGGCCGAATCGACGATGTAGAAACCTTTACGTTCGAATTGGATGATGTCTCCCTTCTGAAGTTCTCTGACGTTGAGATCTGCGACTGCTTCGGTACTGTCCACACATAATTGATACGATCAGCAAAGGAGATATAGAGAGGGTAGAAGGTAAAGAGTGAGGGGGAAAGAAATTACTCACGAGTATTCAGTTTTAGGGTTCAAAACGCTCTCCACAGAATCTTCTTCTTCCAATTTCTTCTTCGTAATCAAATAATCGTAATCCAACAACTTAACTTGAGTCAACTCGTCAGGAGTAGTAGAAACGGAAGGAGGAGATAACCAGGTAACCTTCTTTTTAGTTTTCTTGAAATCTCCTGACAAGTTGAGTTCCATCTCGAGAGATTCGATAGTTCCGGTAGAAGATTTGTTGATCGATCGAACGAAAGCGTTCCCCCAATCCATCAAGGTGAGCTGTCGCTCATGAGACGAAAGGTCGTGAGTTACCATTCTTACAGAGGGAGGAGGGGAGAAAACGGTTTGTTGGGAAAGGACTTACCTCTTCATCTTGAGCGAACGAAGCGGCATCAGCTTGTTCGACAAAGATAGATTCACTGTAGTAAGTCTTCTTGGTACCAACTTGATCATTCTTCTTGTGTTTAGGTAATTCTTTGATTTCTACTTGTCCTTGAGCGGGTTTACCTTCTCCACCGATAATCTTGACAGGTACTCTATAGACGACGATCAACACCCCATCAGTTACATCGAGTAAAAGAATGAGGAAAGGAGAAGAGAAAAGGAGTATTTACAAGTTTTGTTTCTCGAGAGCGACGAAACGAGGAGCGACAGGATCGATCACTTTCTTGTTCAAGTTCCAAATCACATCCCATTCTAAGTTGAGGAAAGCTTGACTAGGTCCTTGCAGTAACATGAATTGAGTGATTGCTTCGATAGTCATTCCCCTTCTCCTGATACCTATCTCCCAGAGAAAGACATTCATCAAAACCGAATTCAGTTTTCTCGTTCCAGAGATTTGTACAGAGAGAGAGAAAGATTATTACCTCTAACAGTAGGGAACCTAGGATCGTCCCAACCTTTGACGTGGTTCTCTTCTACGAACCATTTCAATTTCCTTTTACTCAAAAGAGTATAAACGAACGCCAATCTACCGAAATCCCAAACCTCTACCCTCCTCAACCCTAAAGCTTCCAACATCCAATAGTATTGTGGGTTCCTATCCCTGTACTCGTTAGTCCTCAAAGCGTGAGTTACTCCTTCAATAGAATCGACGATAGGACAACAGAAATCATAAGTTGGATAAATTTTATATTTAGTTCCAGTACGGTGGTGAGGTAATTCGTTGACTCTGTAAATTACTGGATCCCTCATGGCTTTGTTCGGATCTGAGAAAGAGATTTTCGCTCGGATACACCAACGTTTACCTTCGGGAGTTGCGAGTGCCATTTCTGCGAACCTGGCGAGAGATTCTTCCGGAGTTGAATCACGTCTCGCTGAAGGGATACCGTTCATTCTTTGATCCCTCATCTATCGTAATTCAAGCCACGTCTACTATCAGTACTGGATCCTTCATGTGAAGAAATAAAAAAAAGGAAAAAAGACAAAAACTCACAACTTCTTGTTCAGTATCATCTGCGTAAGCTTTACCTTTTTTAATCATTTCTACACAGTACTGTTGCAACTGATCGAAATAATCTGAAGTGTAACTACTAGAATCTGCGTGAACTCCCAATAGGGCTAAATCTTCTACGATCGATTGTTCAAATTCCGCTTTCTCTTTCGAAGGGTTCGTGTCGTCGAAACGGATCAAGAATTTTCCTTCGTACATTTTAGCGAAATATTGGTTCAAGACTGCTGCCTAACAAAGAAAAAAAAATCGTGTGAGCTTTTCCCTCTCTCTTTTGCGAGAAAGAATAAAAAAAAGTTTTATCTCCTTACTTTAGCATGTCCAATGTGAAGGTAACCCGAAGGTTCAGGAGGTAACCTAGTAACTACTTGACCTTTAATAGCACCTGGTAAACCCAATTCAAAAGTAGAATTCGCTTTGTCTTCTTTCTTTTCTTCCTTTTGAACAGGTTTCTTCTCTTCTTTCAATTTAGCTTGCAGAGGTACTTCTTTCAAAGATTTTTCGAAAGGAGGTAACTGAGTCAAGTAGGTATACCAACGGAGAGTGTGAGGTGCTTTAGAGAGGAGTCCTTGAGCGATCACGTTGTTCTTCAAGGCGGAAAAGAATGCGAAATCTGCGATCGAAGGAGAGGTACGACCGGTTCCTACGAGGTAGGTACGGAGGGTTAAACGTTGTTCGAGGAGGGAGAGGAGGCTAGTCGCGGTAGGGAAAGTGGGAGGGAAAGGTGGAATAGATTCGATTAAAGAGATAATCTGAAAAATATTTCATTTCTTCTGAGTCAGTTCCTTTCTACTTTTAACTCGAGAGAGAGAGAGAGGAGTGTATAGCGAGTGGGTTTACCTCGTCAGATTCAGATTTATCTTTACCAAACACTCCTTGGTTGGAGAATTGATCTCCCAATAGTTTATAACACTCTTTCAAACCGTAAACTAGTTTGCCATTGATCTCTAATGAACAGTTTTCACCTTTGGGAGCATCTTGACCTAGAGAGTGAACGTAGTCGAGTTGTAATTGAGAGTTGGGAGAGAGAGAGTAGGCGAACGCTGCGAGTCCGATAGGTTGAGGAGGTTGTTTGGCGATCAACTTGAGCTTGATAGTAGTCGTCGACATGATAGAGAGTGAGGGGTGCTCTCTACTTTGTTACTGGTAACAAGTCAAGACTCAAGAAAGTGAAAGTCGATTCAGATTAAACTTTCTCATCTCTACTCCAACTAACGCCTTCTTCGTGCAGCAAAGTAATGGCGACAAGTTCAAATTCTCGTACCCAATTGTTAACTCCTTCAGCACTACGACTAGATTCTCGATTACCATTAGAATTGAGATCAATCTCTTTCGAAATCTTACCTTCACCACCTCCCTTTGATACCGCTACTACTAGTAGTAGTAGTAGTAGTAGAGCATTCCCACCTGCGTTGGCAGATGGCTACTCTAAAGTTTCACATGGGTTGACAACGGTTACTTGTTCAGTATTCGGACCTAGGGAATCTATCAGAGTTGGTCCATTCTCAGGAGGAGGGGGAGCAGGGCAAGCAGCTACTGCGTTAGGTACGAGTGACAGAGGTTCAATGAATGTGGAAGTTGGCTCAGCAGCTTGGGGGGAAAGAGTCAGTCAACTAGACTCAGGAGCGGGAGGAGTTAGAAAAGGTGGTAAAGATAGGAGAACGGTAGAATTGGCAGCTTCTATAAAGAACACTTTCGAACCGGTACTCTTACTCCATCTGTACCCGAGAAGTTCTATAGACGTTTACTTGCAAATATTGGAATCGGATGGTTGTAAGTTTTTTCTCATTATTGTCCTTTTCCCTCTTCTCTCATCTGTACTAGTTATGCTACTGATGTTCATCCTATTTGTTGTTGTTGTAGCCGTACTACAAGCAGCGATCAACGCAACAACTCTCGCTTTAATCTCTGCCGGTCTCCCCCTCTCAGATTACATTTGTTCCCTATCTCTCGCTTCCTACCCATCCATCCCCGCACTAGGTCCCTCTCAAATCCCTCCCTTCTCCCTAACTTCTCCTTCCCCTCAATCTACAATTGTCAGAGGTGAATCAACTCATCAAGGTTCAGGTTCAACCGTCCTATTAGATCTGTTACAAATCGAAGAACAATCTCTACCTACTCTAACTTTGGCAGTTTTACCTAGATCTGGTAAAATCACTTTGGTAAATTTGGAATCTAGAGTTGGAATTGTAAGGTTTGAAGAAATGTTGAAATGGGGTATAGAAGGTGGGAAAGTTTTACAAGGAGCTATGGAACAAGCGGTTAAAGATTGGGCGGAGAGTTTAGCTAGACCCAAGAAAGATTTGGGAAGTTTGTTCCCTGGGATGATCAAAGGTGGAGGAGATCGAGGGGAAGAGGACGAGGAAATGGATTTATAGAGTTAGGTTGATTAATTCATTCGAGAGGAGAACAAAGGTCCCTCGTTCGGGGTTACCTGACTCAGCCCGTCGTATCCACACTGCATTCGTCGTCAAGCCTTAGAACGAAAGAAGTTATCTTATTTTTATGAGGTTTTTGCACTATTGTTTTTTTCGAACCTGTTGTATTCGATATCTCGCAACTAGCAATACTAATGCCTCACGCTCACACTAGAACTGACCGAGGCGTAGCGAATAAGGTGAAAGAGTAACTCAATTGACAGAACTTCAACATCAGGCGAAGAGCACAAAATCGAACAGTACAAATCGTAAAAGCGACAAAAGCTCGTTTCTCCTTCGAAGAGACCGATTCCCAGTTGTCGATTTTTTCCCGAACCTTGGTAACTTCTGTTCACTCCACTAGTCCTCCTCCGATAGAATCCTGTGACCCTCTCCTCCTGGTTTGTCTCAAAGTGAACTGCGAGAGAATTTCACCTGGTTTTGTAATCTCGACGATTCGTAACCGTTCCGGATCTAACGTTTCAGGATCTAAATCCGGGAGACTCTTGAACCTATCCCGTACTGGGGATCTCAAAACTTGTAAATCTTTTGAATGGTGAGCGTAAAGAATCGCACGATTAGCTAAATCCAATTCTCCCAATTTTACTACTTCTCCAGCTTCGAATGAACTACCAACCACTTCTGTTTGATTCTCTTTACCTACCGTTCTAATCATTTTCAAATGATCGGAATCGAAAGCTTCAGTGAAATTTGGTTTTTTCCATCCGTGAAAACCCCAATTGATATTTTCCAGTTTATCTCTGTAACCCAAATGAACGAATTTACCACATACTCCTTTGACACAATTCAATTTGAGTAATTTGAGAGAAGTGATTCGGTAGGGTCCTTGCAAGAGAGAGAGGATTTCATGCGTAGGTAGAGCTTTGTGAGTTCCGGGACCGAGGTAAAGGGACGTGAGGGCGGGAAGTTGTCGTAGATAGGAAGGAGCTGAAGGAGTTATGGTATCATCTCCTAGTCCTAGGTGAACGAGGTGTGGAAAGTGAGGGAGGAAGTGATCGCAAGCTCGAGAGGGACTGAGGCGAGAACGTTCAGGCATGTACAAAGTGAGGGAGGTGAGCTGTCGGAGTGACTTCTCGACTAGATCGAGTTGAGAGAAGACGTGGGAGAAGCTGGCTCGGAGGTCAGAGGTGACGAACTTGACAGAAGTGAGGTTTGGACAACGAGAGATGAAGTGAGGTAAAATTCTTCCCCAGGCAGGCTTCCCGTTCTCCCAGATGAGACCACCTTCCACTACAAGCTCCTTGAGTTGAGGTAACGTTTGTAGCGAACTTCCATACCATGGGCGGGTGTCGTAGTCGAGGCGGAGATGAAGTCGAGAGAGGGAACCGAAATGGACAAGGGATCCGACGAGGTCTATGTCGAAGTCGTGGGAACGGAAGGAGAGATGTTGTATGGGTGATATATCCAAGGTGTAGTACTCTGGATCGTAACGACTGAGAACTGACACGACTGGGAGATCGTCGGCTATGAGAGAAGTGAGGGAAGGGAACAGCTTGAGGATCGAGAAGAATGTCTCTTGCGCGTCCAATCCGTCCGTCCCTCGTATATCGAGAATCCTAACGTAAGCTCCGAGCCCCGGTCTAGCCTCGACGGTTCTCATGAACTTGAGCAAGTTGGAGAGTCGACGGGAGAAGCGTCCAAATATAGGCTCACGATACACACCGAGATAGAAGTAGTGAAGTAGTCGTTTTGACAGAGGTCTCTTGACTGGTTTATCTGCATCGTAAGCGTATTCAAAGATGTCGTCGAGGAGCTCGGGAGGGAGGAGAGACAGTCGATCGATCTAGAGAGCAAGGATTCAGCTTGAGCGCGTCAATTGGTGGTGGAGTACTCACCTTGGTAGATCTTACGAGCTCTGTAGACATCTTGAACTTGTTCGTGAGGTTAGAGTGAGGTGAAGGAGGGAGAAACGGGAACTGAGTTGATCAAGACGGACTTGCTCTCTTCTCGACTCCCCTGAATCGATTTTATAGCTTGAGTAAGTACAGAGAATATGTCACATCGCCATAGGAAATAAACGAGAACATCCGAAGAATTGTTCATGTCGACAAAATCAAACGAAAATTGAGCTCTCCCCCAAGGTCGAAAGGGAGCGCGAGCCGCAAGCTGACTCTCTCGATTGTTCTACTTACTCACAGAAGTCGTTTAAACGAGAGGAAGATTGAACGCATAGGGAATTCTCAAAGCTCGTTCAATCTCGAAAGCTGAAAATGACAAACACCTTTTTCTCAGTTCCTCCATTCCAGCTCACTCTTCATCTCTTCAATCTGTGGATCTCCTCGGTACTGATCCTTCTATCTCCCTCAAACCGTCTACGTGGTTCGCATCGACCCTCCGGGACTATATCTTCCCCCTACTCTCCAAATCAGCCTATTCCAAAGTGAACTGAAACCAATCCTCCTCAGGTACATCGACCTTGGCGAGTTTGAGGCTGTTGCGATCTAATTGATCTACGTCGATGTCGAGCTCGCGGAATCTTGCGCCTCCAGGTGACCTTTGGAAAGACTTGAGTCGCTCGAGCGTTTGATTTTGGAAAGCGTATAGAATTTGTCGGTTGGAGCGTTCCAGATTCCATGAGTTCCCGAAATTGATGGCTGTGTATATATCTCCCTCGAATTGTACTTCATTCGCCTTTGCCAGCTCGAGAAGTTGTTGACATTCTTCCTCCTGAAAATTTTCCGAAAACCTCGGCTCGTTCCACTCTTCCCCGAATGACCAACTTTCTAGTACAAGCGGTTTCATCTCATCTTGAGTATCACACTGGAAACCGATTTCAGCTGCGAAGCACTCGAGTATGAGCAGCTTGAGAGCTGGAGGTTTCGTCGGGGCTTGAACGAGGGAGAAGAAGTCTTCAGCGAACTCGAATCCGAAGTGAGCCTGGGGTCCTAGACGTAGTGTCGTGAGGAAGGGTAGTTGGCGAAGGTGAGAAGCGAGATCGGGAGCCGTCGTTCCTTCTCCGAGACTGAGGAAAGTAAGATTGGGGAACCGAGGGTAGAGATGGGCGAAGCGACAGATGGTGAGGTCGTGGAAAGTAGGAGTATTGAACTCGAGCTGAGTGATGGGGAGGAGAGGCACTCCTCCTACGAGAGCTTCGAGGAAATCGTCGAATCTTGGAGTACCTCCGTCGACGAGCTTGAGTGAACGGAGTTTGGGACATCGCTGCACGTAGCCACTGATATCCGAATCCCACTGAATCTCATCTTCTGTTAAGTAGGCTTCAACCAACGTCAATTCCTCGAGAAGCGGCATTGTCGTGAATGTTTGAAAACGGTCCGATGTTTTGATCGTGGAGCAGCGGAAGTCGAGTTGTAGCTTGACGAGTGGCAGGCGGGAGAGTGCGTCGATCTCGTCCGAGTTGAAGACTTCTGGAGAGTAGGAGAGTGATCGTAGAGGTGCGATGATAACGGGATTCGATCTACTGAACTGCGCCATTCCGTAGGTGAGGGATTTGAGAGAAGGGAATCGGTTCGCGACTGACTCGAGGTGGAATGGTGCCGGATGTACTGTGTATGCGATTTGAAGATCCTGAACGAGCGGGGCGAGAGAGGGAGTTGTCTCAACAGCTGCGAGGAGCTTTGAGAGGGAGGGAGTAGAAGAAATCAGGATTTTGCGATAGAGAGTCTGACGATGGTAGGGGAGAAGTGTCTTGGATAGAGGTTTGAGTGGGGGATGCTCAGGGTCGTGCGCGAGGTCGAAGATGGTCGAGAGGAGTTCGGGAGGTAGGAAAGAGAGATGATCGATCTACAGGACGAGGAGTCAGCCTGGGAGCGTTTAAGAACAGCTCAGTACGTACTCGAATGGCTTCTGAGCTTTCTGTGGACATCTCCGACTGTTCTGGGAGGCGAGAGTGAGTTGAAAGAGGGAGAAAGGGAATTTGATTTTGATCAAGAGTGTAGCTTTCTTGAGCTTTCCTCTCGACTTCTTTGAGTCATTCTACAGCGTAAAGAGCTAGAGTGATTTGTCACAAAGCTTTAGCAAGAGAAAGAGAAATATTCGAGAAATTCTAAATTCTAGATCTCGTCGGAAACTAGAATTTCTCGCAGAGGAGCAAAAGCGCAAAGCGACTCTTCGATCAGCAATCTTTACTAGCAGAGCTAGTAGCTATGAGTGTTGCGAGGGAAATTGTGAGAGTTGAGAGATTTCACAAAGCTTGATCAGACTCGAAAGTAAAAAGTTACAAGCACCTTTTTCTCAATTCCTCCATTCCGGCTCACTCTTCGCCTCTTGAATCTCTGTTTCCCCTCAGTACTCCGAATCCGATTCACTGAAAGAAGTTCCTGCGTCTCCTCCGGGACTATATCCTTCTCCCACGCTGAAATTCTCCTACTCTAAAGTGAATTGATACCAATCCTCCTCCGGTAAATCGATCTTGACGAGTTTGAGGTTCTCAGGATCGAGTCGGTCGACGTTGAGATAAGGAAGTCGAGGATTAGGACTTAGAGTGGCTTTCACAGCGATGTACTCGTCGAAAGATTTGGAATGATAGACTCGAAGAATTAAACGATTCGACTCCTCCAATATAGCCAATCTCCAAACCTTCAAACCTTCGAGAGATGTCCCTCTCACTTCAACTCCGTTCCTCAATCCCGCTTCGAGAATAGGCTCGAGATCCTCCAAATGCCAGAGGTCCGGTCGAGGAACTGACCAGCCGTCCTTTTGGAGAGATGCCAGGCTCGCCTCGTCCGCACCAGAGTCAACTTGCCAGCCAATCCTCATCTTGTTGATCGAGTCAACGGCTAAGACTCGTAGAGATGTCGTTCGAGAAGGACCATCAATTACCGAGAGAAGATCTGCGAGAGTTAATCCATCGAGATTCGTCCGTGGTGCGAGTCTGAGGGTCTCAAGAGCCGGGAGCTGTCGGAGATATACCGCCAACGGGGAAGAGACGGTTTTTTCTCCGAGCTCGAGATGCTTGAGGTTCTTGAATCGAGGGAGGAGGTGTTGACACGAGACACGGAAATTTTGGTGCTGTTGGCCAGATTGAAGGACTAAAGACTCGACCGGAGTCGAGACAGTTTCGAGAGTACTGAGGAAGGGACGGTAATCAGGATATTCGTCGTCCCTGAGGCAGAGATGAGTGATCCGAGGGAAGAACTTGTCGACGAAACGTGCGAGATCCTTGGTCCAGAGAGCGTCGAAGTTATCCGACTCCCATATGTGAGTCATCGATAGCTTCTCCACTTGAGTGCAAGGTGCCGAGAGTGATCCTGCCGGGGCCGATCCAGAATGGTCGAGGAAAGCTTCCATGCGAATTGCTACGCTCTTCAAGGTTTTGATGCGAGATAGAATGTCGATCTCTGTTGGAAAGAGGTCCGTACAGGTGAGGGATATCGATTCAAGGTTGAGGGTTAGTTGAGGGAAGTCGTCGTCGTCGGGCGGAAAGGGAAGAATTTCTCGGACAGAGAGGGAACGAAGTGAAGAGAGGTGACGGAGAAGATCCTTCAATAGCTGGTAGTCTCTTCCTTCTTCGGATACCTGAGAAATGTCGAGAGAGGCTACGAGTTTGCCGAGAGAAGGATGAGATCTGACGGTCTCGAGGAGATTCGAAAGGGAGGAAGTGGAGGAGATTTCAATTTGTTGATAGAGGTTCTGACGGAAGTAAGGGAGGAGAGATCGAGATAAGGGTTCAGAGAGAGGCTGATCAGGGTCGTGAGCGAGGTCAAAGATGTCGGAGAGGAGTTCAGGAGGGAGGCAAGAGAGACGATCGACCTGGAGGACGAGGAGTCAGTCTCTGAGATTGCATTGGTAGCTGAATACTTACTTGGGGTACTTCTGAATGCTCTGTAGACATTTGTAGCCGATCTGTGGGCCGAGAGTGAAGTGAAAGAGGGAGAAAGGGAAATCAATTGATCAAGGTGAATTGTCCTATTCGAGCGGAAAACTGAGTTAGCGATTTGGTCCACGGAGGTTGGAGAAGTAACGAAACTCACGCAAAAGATGAGCAAGAAAGAGAAATGGAAGAAGAAAGAGAGAGCAGACAGGGCAGAGAGGGAGCCCAGAGCAAAAACGGGACTAAGCGCGAAAAAGACGAGGCCCGACTGCAGCGAACGGTTCTCGCAACTGTCTCGCCATTTTTGAGCGACGACGAAAACGACGAGGAAAAATGGATGCAGGATGCGATTGCGAGGTGTGGAAAAAAAGGAGAAGAAGTGAGTGAGGTCAAAACTACGAAAAGGGATTTTCGGTTCAAGCGTTCGTTGTTTCTCGGTTGGTCGAGAAGTAAGCTCGTAGCTTATCGAGTGCGATCTAAAGACAAGAGAGTCAGTCCTTCACAAACTAGGGAGAAGATTGTATTTCTCGAGAACTCACTTGATAGGCAGGTACGAAAGGTTCGACAACCTTCTCTTTGACTCGTACTCGATCGATCTTGTGGTAATGTTGAGCCGAAGACATAATAGCTTTGAAAGGAGCGACCTGACCACACAAGAACCGTTCAGTCTCAGGTATTCCAGACTTCAAGAGCGACAGAGAAGGAAGTTTGAAAAACGCACCTCTTGATCTTCGACCAAACTCCATGCTTGACCCGTTTGACCAGCACGAGCAGTTCTTCCAACTCGATGAACGTACTTGCGCATATCGGTCGGTACATCGTACGAGATGACATGAGAGACGTTCGAAATGTCGATACCTCGCGAGATAAGATCCGAACAAATGAGCCTGCCAACATCAACGCAAAGATCTAGTCAGTTGGGAGGACAAGTGAGTCTAGAAGAGAAACAGCTTACATCTGAATCTCTCCAGCTTTGAAATCTTTGAGAACTTTCTTCCTTTCTCCGGGTGCCAACTCTGATGAATACGCTTTGACGACAACTCGTTTCTTCTGTCCTTCTCCACTACCAGACTGTTGCGAAGCTTCCTCGAAGAATTCGACGAGCTTGGCGAGCCTCGTGGCCGATTCGACGGATTTCGTGAAACAGAGTGCGGAAGTGATCGAGAGAGTGTGCAGGAGATGGAATAGGTAGAGTGGTTTGTGAGTCGAAGGTGAGATGATCATGTGTTCCTGTTCAAAAAAGATAGCGGAGTCAGCTCTCCGTCAGTGGCGCGAACGAAAGAAGAGGAATCGGAGACAAACGGAAAGTTCAGCAGGGAAAGTGAATTTGAGTTCGTCATCGATTTGTTCATCTTCTGCGTGAGGGTCCAGTGCGTCTTCTACTGAAATGTAGATAGGTCGGTGCAAATGAAGTGCATCGATCTTGGCGGGATCTCGAGAGAGTGTTGCGGAGAACAACAACTTTTGACACTGTTTGCCGATCAAAGTGCGTAAGTACAGTCGTCCATCAGAGGGAGAAATATCCACTAGTGACAGAAAGACTTACAGATGAATGAGCTCTCTCATCGACATCGCTCTGGATTCTACCGAGATTTCCCTCGGCGTCCCAGTGAGCTGGAGCTTGAGCGTCAGCTCTCTCGAGCAGCACATTGGGCCCAACGACCTCCTCTCCCGTCTGTAGACTCTTAGTCGTAGGTTTGAGGGCGTCTAGAATAGTCGGTAACCAATCATGGAAAGATTGAGTCAAAAGTCGATCAGCTTCGTCAACAACCTAGAATCGCACAACGATGGTTTTTTCGTCAGTAACTGGTTGACCGCTGATGCGAAAGGAGAAAGAACTTACGAGGAATCGAAGATGCTGCAGTGAGAAACCTTTGGTAGATTTTAGGTGATCAATCAAACGTCCAGGAGTTGCGATCAAGATATCGACTTGACTAGATCCACCTTCGAGTGACCTAGAGCGCGCGAGAAATAATTCGCAAGTCAGCGAAGGGGTTCCTACAATTCGGGAAGAGATAACTTACTCTGGTAGATCGTCTCCAACGAGCACAGATTGTTCGTGAGCGAAAGAATGTTGTCCAGTTGCTACTCCAATCTGCATGAATCGGAGCTTGTCAGCTCGAATTGCTCCCCGTGAGAACGAGGGGCGGAAGAGAGATGCGCTCACCTTTAGACCAGTACCTTTCGCAAATCCTTCGAAAGTCTCCCGAACTTGACCGACCAAATCTCTCGTAGGTAGCAGAACAAGGGCTCTCAGCCTTGTCACTATACGATGTTGTAGAGTCTGACACGAAGAGGGTACGAAACATCAGCTCAGCGGTCGGGAGAGTGAGACGAGGAGGAGAACGAAGAGCAGAACTCACTTCGACAATCGGAACGACATAACTCAAAGTTTTACCACTACCAGTAGGCGCAGAGACGCAAACATCCCTAGGAGGATTGAAGGGAGCGTAGAGAGTAGGAGAGCGAGCTGTAGGAGGTAGCAGGATCGGTAGAACAGCGGTTTGAACTGAAGAAGAGTCAAAAGAATAACGAAGATTAAGCAACGTAATCGAAACAGGGGGTTCATGAAGATGAGAAGCTCACCAGCGAACCATTCTTCGATTCCCATTTCACCTCTCAACCTTTTCCTGCCTCTCTCGCCAACTCCAACTCCATCCTCTTTCGAATCTGAACCGATTTTGACTTTCTTCGTCGGGTCAACGATTTCTTTGTTTCTGACGCTTTCATGGATGTTGAGAGTCGATAGCGTTTTAGCTGAAGGAGGAGCAGGTCGAGTAGCAGAAGGGAGTCGAAGAAGCGCTTCTGGAGCTTCGGGTTCGGAAGGTTTCGAAGTGTCATCGACATCGACGTCGGCGGGAGGGATCGAGGTATCTTGGTTCGAATTGACGGGCTGAGCGATGGTCATCATCTCGGTCGAGGGAGTCGGAGACCTGGCTGTAGGGATCAAAGTGGACATTTCGACATCTCCCTCTTCCACCTTTTTCTCTTCCTTTTCTTCGGCTGCTAGTTTACGTTGTTCCCTTTTCTGACGTTTAGCTATTTTCCGAGCTTCAATCTCTTCCCTTTCTTTCTGTTCAGCCAACTCTTCTTCGGTAGGTTCTGCTGGTTGAGGTTCAGGAGAAGGAGCTTTGACGACGGTAGTAGATTTAAGTTTCGAAGGTACCGAAGGAGCTTGTCGGGGTTTGGGAGGGGGAGGTAGTGTTCCACCTTCAGCTTTGATCCTCTTCAGTTCAGCTTTCTTTGCCAACCTAGCTTCTTTCCTCTTTTGTTTCAATTCTGCGATTTTCCTAACTTTCGCTTCTTTCTCTTCCGCCGTAAGTCCAGCGTACTTGTCATCTCCTCCACCGTTTGCCGTTTCCGCATCACTTGCATCTTCACCGTCACCTTCATCGTCGTCACCTCGTTTTCGTTTCCCGCCGACAGCAGAAGAAACCGCGACACTCCCTTCTCCTCCAAACTGACTTTCACCCTCCTGGTTGTTGTTGTTCTTCCCACCTTTACCCATTGCGGCTTTCCTCCCTTTCGCCCTCGCTTTCTTCTTTTGCAAGTATTTGACTCGAGCCGGAGTCATAGATTGAGAGTTCTTCCCTTTTTTATCTCCAGTTTCTCTAGCCAATGCATCATTGACTGCCAACCTCGAAGGGTGAATAGCTCGAGTACCACCTTCTGCTAAAGTTGGTGTAGGGTCCGAAGTAGTAGTGTTCGTCGGAGGAGGGTAGTAGTTGCCGTAAGATTCTTGTTCAGGTTGTTGAGGTTGTTGATTCTGAGAAGCTAAATAAGCTGCCCTCTTCTCCCTCTTTATCCTTTTCTCTCGTTCTTGAGGTGATTCATCATCTTTCGGTACCCATCCACCAAAGTTCTCATTCGATCTAGGTTGAAATTGAGATTGAGGTTGAGAGTATTGATTTCCTCCTCCTCCTCCTCCTCCTCCTCCTTGTGATCCTCCTCCAGTTTGTTGACTAGCCAAATAAGCAGCTCTTTTCTCTCTCTTTTGTCTCTTCTCCCTCTCTTGAGGTGTCTCCCCTGCCGGTGCTTGCCATCCATCAATAACTTCTCCTCCTCCAGATGACTGAGGTATCGGTGCCGTTGTTCCTCCTCCTCCTTCTAGTTGAGCTAGTTTAGCAGCTCTTTTCTCACGTTTGATCCGTTTTTCACGTTCTAGAGGAGATTCGGTTTCTCCTTTCGGTACCCAACTATCAAAATTCTCGGTTGACATCTCCTTGAGAGTCCAACTGCGCTTGGTGACAAAGAGAATGTAGGTAGGTTTGTAAAAAGGTAAAGATGAACGTAAAGGGTAAGGGAGTATGTTGGAACAGTTGAAAGAGATCAGAGATGAAGGAAGTTGGAAAGGAGTAAAGGAAGTCGATGCAGGGCAAAAGTAGACGGCTACTCGAGCGATATGAGCTTGTTGAGCTTGTAGATACTGGTAGTGAAGTTGTTCCGAGCTGCTCAGTGAGCCGGGTGGAGGGAAACAAGAACTTTAAACTTTTCTCTCAATTCGTAAAATCTTCAAAGTTCGTCCTGAACAGAGTTGCACTGAAAGGTTACTGATTGAAGTAGAAAGACAACACTACGAAGAAAAAAACAAAAATCTATTTGAACCGAAAAAATCAGACAGAAAACTGAACAACTATTCCCTCACGTGCGACTACTTTTCCCTTTTCGTTTTCCTCTTCTCCTTTTCCTTCTTTTCCTTCGTTCCCTCAATCTCCTTTTCAAGCTCGTCCATGATTTCACTAGAAGCGATCATTCTTTCAATCTCGTCGAGAATCAATGGAGAATATTTAGTTTGATGCATCAAACCTGAAAAAGTTTTTTTTGATCACTGAACTTGTAAGCTTTTGTTCCCCCCTTCACTGCGAACAAGTTGAGAAAGTATGAAAGACGAAGACTCACTACTCAAACCTCCCAATCCAGTTTCTTCCCTATATAACCTCAACCTTACCCTCTCACTCTTAATCCCGATTCCGATCAAAAGGTTTTTCAATAGTACTGACTGTGAATAGGGAGTTAGTCGGTCTTTACCGCCGTGTATCAAAAGGAAACGAATCGAGAGCATTGAGGGCGAGGAGGAAAGGAGGGACGAGGCAGCGTAGAGGAGATGTGAGGGACTACGAGAAGTGAAAAAATCGATCAGTGTCCTTGCTCCTAAAACTTCGAACAGATGCGGCGGAGATACTTCATACCTAGCTAGTTCAGCATTACTCTGTTTTGAACTTCCGAAAACTCTAGGTAAAGCAGAGACTAGGGGAAAGCCGCAAAAAAGCAATATCGCGAGAAAAATCAGCTCACAGCTCAAGAAAAAAAGTAATAGAAAGTGAAAAATTTCGTTTTTCTTCGGACTCACCTTGACTCAATCCTAATTGGCTCTCCCACTTCATTTGTTTAACGTTGTCATAACTTCCTCCTACGAGGATCATTCCCTTTATCTTCAAACCTCCGAATTGAGCGATTGTTTCCCCGCTGTCCTCTGGCTCGATTGTTCCTCGAGCTTCGTCTTCTCCTCCTCCGCCTCCCGCTTCTACTCCTGTTGGGATCTCACATTTGTTGACTCCGGAAGGGAACTCTCTGATACTCGAAATCGAACGAGAAGTTGTTGAGGTTTCAGAATCTTGATCTTCGTCAGAGTAAGGTACCGTAGTAATCGAGGTAGGTCGCTTATAAGTCGTAGATCTGAAATAGTGTTCTTCTTCGCCTTCGTAGATCGCCGTGTTTGAAGGGTTTCGCGAATGTCTTTCTCCTTTCGCAAGGAAAGGATCGAAAGCATTTTCTTCGATGTATCTACTCGGATCGAGCTGCATCAGTACACTCGGCTCAGGGTCATACGTAGTCCGTATCACAGAGCTCACCCGTCTTCCTCGTCACTATCGTCTCTGCCAATCACTCCCTCTTTCCTCCTCCTCTCTTCCTCCCTCTCGCTCCGCCTCCTCACTTCGTCTTCCCTCGCAACGACCACCTCACTCTGTACTACCGTCAACATTACCAAACTAGCTCCAACTCCTTGTCCCAAGATCCAAACTTTTCTCTTATCCCCTCCGAACCCTTCAATTTCTCTCTCGATCCATTTCAAAACTTGTCTTGACTCGTAGACCATCCCTCGAGTAGTCGAATCTGGGTAAGAAGTTAGAGAAGGTACTACTACGCAGTAACCTAGTCTACGTAGCCTGAGTGCGATTTGTGAAGAAGGGAAAGATTTAGAAGATAATGATCTGTGAGTTGGAGAAGCGAACAATAGGATAACCGGTTTCAATGATCGCCTCTCTCTATCCTCTTCTTCTTCGTCATCGATCTCTACTTCATTATTACTGACTGCTGCTGGGTAATAAACATCCAATCGTTTAGAAGGGTAAATCGAAGGATCTGGAGAAGAAAAGTAAATAATGTTTTCTTTGAGAATTTTCGTAGAACCGTTTCCTCCCAAGATTAAAATCCTTTTCGAAATTGAATCGAAGAATAGAGAGACTAGAGATGCTTGGTAAGCTTCATGTAGTAGGAGGAGGAACGAATGAGTGAGACGAATTGGAGTTAGGAAAGAAGGAGTGAAAAGAGGTAGATGAGGGAGCTGAGGAAGGGGAAGAAAGGAACGAGATTTGGAGGGTCTTCGAGGGAGGTTGGATTGAGAGAACAGGAGATGGAGAGATAGCGGGATTGCGAGGTCTTGAAGAAGTGGGAGAATCTTCAGTCAACAGGCTGAAATTGAGGTTGAACGAAAGAGAAATAGACTCACAGAGGAAAGCTGTACAGCTCAACAGACTAGTCAAGCTTATCAATCCCACTACTGGGATCTACTCAAACTCGAACGAGCTCGTGTCAGCCTCAGAGACCTAGAGTAGCTACTTTCACGCGATACTTTCCCTCCCTCATCTCGTTCGATAAAGACTCACCAAGCTTCCGAGCGCTAGCAATGGCCAAAGAAGTAGAGCTGCGAGAGTAGTCGGGAGTATCAGGAGGATGAGCGGTAGAGTGAACGGAGATTTGTTCTTGTTTGATGAACACGTTTTGAGGTCGTCTGACGAACGAGCCATAGTCGTGACGGCTCCTAGTGAGTTGTTGATAGCTTGTGACGCGCTCAGTATTGACAGGTGAGTAAGCTGGGTGAAGAGTAGAAGGTGAGAGAGCGAATCGCTTGAGAGCACGTCGGTTCGTAATTCCGAAGGGCGCGCAAGGACGGGACAGCACCTCTAGTGAGGCTCACATACAACGTTTCGAGCATGTATTAGTTCGCTTGAGAAGGAGAAGGAGGAAATCGATGATTTCCATTGTCGTGAGAAAAAGAAAGAGAGCAACGTAAAGAGAAAAGATAGATGAAGGATTGAACAGCAGAATGTAACGAGAGAGTGGAAATATGCGATTGGTTTGCGAGGAAGGATAGGGAGGCAAAGGTTGAAGAAAGAACGACTGAGGGAGGGAGGGAAAAGCCGAGAAAAAGTTAGGAACGAAAGAAGGTGATTTATACGGCGTCTTCTAGAACGAGCCGAGGCGCAATGTTCATGGCCATGAGTTCCTATAGGGAAGGATAAATCGTCAGTTGCGAAGTTCTCGAGGAGAAAGAGAAGTAGGGGTTCCAAAAGCTCACTTGGAAAAGAAGTTTGCAAGCGTAAGGAATCATCAATTTGACGACTCTCTTTGAAGATTTGCAACCTATTCACCTCTATCGACTTGGTCAGTGCCTTGAACGTCGACGCACACGAGAGCAAGAAACGAGTACTCACGCATACAGTAACCGTTGTAACCCATGAAACCACATTCTTGACAAACGTCGACCTTGAACGCATCTGAAGAGACCATCAACCTTTCCAACAAGAGTTGAGAAGCACCGTGAGCGATAAGACAATCTCGTTCCATCTCTCCTAATCGCAATCCTCCGTCTCGAGATCGTCCTTCCGTAGGTTGTCGGGTTAGAACTGCTCGAGGACCACTGTTGCTCGAGAGAAAGAGATGAAGCGTCAGTGCTTCGTTCGATCAGGAGAATGAAAAAGGAGAAAGAGAAAGCGTACCGAGCACGAGCGTGCATCTTGTCGAGAACCATGTGCTGAAGTTGGGAAGAAACGATGAATCAGCCTTCCGATTGAGACAATTTAGAGACCAGAGAGCGAAGGGGTAAGACTTACTTTAAGTTTTTGATAGTAAATAGGACCCATGTACACGTAACATTCCAAAGGTTGTCCAGTAATTCCCGAAGTTAAATAATCTTTTCCAGCGTAAGAGTAACCGTTCTCGATCAAAATCCTCGACATGTCTTCCGCTTTCGAACCACCGAAAGCAGTACCGTATTCGAAAGTACCTCGGATAACTCCAGCTTTACCGGATAACAATTCCAACATTTTACCTACCGTCATTCGAGAAGGGAAACCGTGTGGGTTCATGATAATATCGGGACAAGTACCTTTATCGTTGAAAGGCATATCTTCCTGAGGTACGATCAATCCACAAACTCCTTTCTGTCCATGTCGAGATGAGAACTTGTCTCCCAATTCAGGTCTACGAGTTTGTCTGACTAGAACTTTGACCAAAGTTGAATCTTGATCCGTATCCGTCAAGAGTACCTTGTCGATATAACCGGGGATAGCACCTTTGTAAGTCATTCCAGTGTTTTTCCAACTCGAAGCCGAAGCTCCAGTAGCTTGTAAACTGTTGTCGTTTGCGTTTGCCGGAGTTTGTTTGTTGATATAGATCTGACCAGGGTTGACTTGTTCTCCTACGTGAGCTAGACCATCCAAGTCGAGGATACCGTAACGAGGTAGAACTTCCCCGTTCTCTGCTTTCGGTGGATCTGCCAATCGATCGTAGCTGAAGAGGCAACGAGATGTCTCCAGGTCAGTCGATGCATCCAATGAGTCAACAAGATGAAAAAGAGAATCTACTCACAGTCCGTTAGGGTAACGTTTCATGAGGGTAGCGTATTTCCTGAAAACTTGACAACGACCGAATCCTCGATCTATACTCGCTCGATTGAGAATCAAAGCATCTTCGATATCGTAGCCCGAGTAGGACATGACTGCGACAGTCGCATTTTGACCGGCCGGTAATTGATCGTAACCTATCAGTTCGATAGTTCTAGTTCTGCACATCGGAGTTTGAGGGTAAACCATCAGGTAGAGGAGAGTGTCGATACGGTTCAGTTGGTTGTGAGCGATGGCACCGATAGCTTGTTTACCCATAGCGCATTGATAAGTGTTTCGAGGAGATTGATTGTGGTGAGGGTAAGGAATCAGACCTGCGACGGCACCGAGGAGAGTGAAAGGTTCGATTTCGAGGTGAGTCGTTTCCGGGATGAGTTCGTTTTCGTACAGAGAGATGTAAGCGTCGTTCTCTTCGTTGACGTCGAGGTATTCGAGTAGACCTTTGCGAAGGAAATCGTCGAAATTCATCACTTTTGAGCGAAGCATCTACACGCAGAGGGAGGGGAAAGAGATCAGATATCTTTCGTGTCGAGATCGGAAGTGAGAGAGATCAGGAGAAACTCACATCCATATGCTTCTGAGTGACTTTCGACTTGCAGTTCTCAACGATAATCAAAGGTCGACAAATTCGTCCTCCATCCGAAGCGATGTGAATCGCTTGTTGTTGCAAGTTGACGTAGATACTAACAAATTCGTTGATCCTTCCAGCTCGACGAAGTTGTCGGAACGTACGAACGAATCGAGGACCGCAACGAGTTAGACCGAGAACGTTTCCGTTGAGGTAAACGACCAAGTGACCTTCTGCGTAAATTTCTGTACCATCGAGAACGTTGATATCTAAGAAAGAAAGATTTGCGTTGGGTAAGTCTCGATAGAGAAAGAGAAAAAGCAGGAAAATGAGGACTCACCTTCGACACCGATCAAGAAACAAATGTTCCAAATCGGTTCCTCCTCAACGTCCGTCGTGATGTGAGTCATGAGCGCCAAGTTCTTTACCAATCCACAAGCTTCTCCTTCAGGTGTATCACTAGGACACAACATTCCCCACTGCGAAGGTTGAAGAGCTCGAGGTCCTGAAACTTTCCTCGTTTTCTCGAATTGGGAAGAGATACGAGTCATCATTCCTAGTGCTGAAATGAACGACAGTCGAGATAGTACGTGAGTGATTCCTGCACGTTCCATTTTGAAACGTTTGAGAGACCAGTTTCCGGTTGAAATCGCTCGAACGAATCCTTGCGTAATTCCGTCTCCATGAAGTTGGAATTGTTTGATGGCGTCGAATTCGGTAGCTCGATTTGACTTTTTTAGGATCTTGTCGATGTTGGTTTTGAGATCGTGGTTGAATTTCTTGAACAAATCTTCAAAAAGAAGCGAGAGAAGTTGACCAGCACTGAGGGAGTCGGAAAGCTTGTCAGCCTCGATGTACTGAGCGGAAGAGCGAAAAGAAGGAGACAAAGGAACTCACAGTTCGAGACGTTTGTTACCGACATAATCTCGGTCGTCGACATTTTTCGGATCGAGCATCGCGGCGAGAACTCGTCTAGCCATGTTGGCGATGTAAATCGCTTTCGGTCGGAAGTTGAGATCTTCTACTGCTACGTGTGCGAGCACAACGGTCGCCAGTACTTCGATAGCTTCCTCACTTGCCGGTCTCCGACTCTGCCATCCTCCTCCAGCTGCTGGACCAGTTCTACGAACGATCTTGACTCGATGACCGATATAATCTAGAGCTTGTTGTTGAGTTTGAACGGGAATAGCTCCTCCAGATTTCGTTTTCAAATCTTCGAGTTCTTCGATATTGATAGCGAAAGCTGCTCGTAGGTCGTCGTCGTTTCCACACACGAGTTGAACGATCTCTCGCGCCGAAACGATACCGAGAGCTCGGAGTACTACTGCGATAGGAATGTCTTCGTGAATCGAGTTGTGTTTGAGGTAGATCTTGCCGTGTTTCGTCAAAACGTAAGATTTCGATTTTCGTTCGTGAGTCGATCTAATCCAATCAATTCCTTTGTCAGCTTCGACGTGCGTGAAGATGAAGAGATCGATTCTAGACTCACGATGTGACCGAAGCTTGAACCAGACCTTTCTTGGGATCGGTTTCGACAATGATTCGATTCTTCGAAAGTTGTTCTTGAACGAGGATGACCTTCTCTGTTCCTTTGACGACGAAGTAACCTCCAGGATCTAGAGGACATTCCGTCATTTGTGCCAACACTCCTTTCGACTTGCCCGATAACACACATTTGTTACTCCTCAACATGATTGGTAATTTTCCAATCTTGATACCTTTACTAACAATTTCCTGTCTCCCCCTCGTATACTTGACACTGACGTAGATAGGTGCAGAGTAGCTGAGATCTCGTAGTCGACATTCGTGAGGAGTGATTGAAGGATTGATTGCGTTCTCATCGGGTCGTTCAGGAGATCCTACTCGAATGTCGAGGTATTCTAGGTAAAAGTTCGGATCGACATCTGACGTGATACGAGCGTTCGCACGAAGAATAGCTTGTAGATCTACGTCGACGAAGTAGTTGAACGAGTCGATGTGTTGTTTGACCAAACCTTTTACTGCGAGGAAAGCAGGTAAAAGATCCCATTTGTCCTGGCGAATTCGCAATTCACTCATTAGCTTGAGAGCTATTCATGTAGTTGAAAAGGAGAGAAACTCACTGCTACACTCTTGACCGGATCTGTCAAAGACTTTCCTTTGTAAGTTTCTTGTCCCAAAGCTTCCAAACCCGCTTCGATCTCTTTCGCACTCTGTCCATTCGTCATTTCGCCCTCTTTCTCGATAGCTTTCCCTTTACCTTTCCTCTTCGGATCTGTTTTAGACTTTGGAGGAGAAGTTGCAGCTTTCCCTCGTCCTTTCGTTGTTTCTCCGTTCGCACTCGCACTCGCTTTTTTGACCTCTGTTGTAGCCTTTCCCTCATCTTTCTCTCCATCCATGACTTGATCTTTCACTTCTGCTTCTACTTTCCTAGCCCCGTTCTTGTCTGCGTCAACCATCTCTGTGTCTCCAGTTCCTTCTTCGACCGTCTCGTCCAAATCCATCGGTTCTGTCGGGAGAGCTTTCGCGGGAGGCATCATCGAATCCACCCCTGTCGGTGATTGAGATCTAGATGTCGAAGGTACTGGTCCAGCAGGTTGCACTGAAGGAGCTGGAGCTGGAGTTGAAGTTTCTTGTTCTGAAGGAGTCGATTCTTCTGCTGTCTGAGATGCTGCTGCTGCTGCTGCTTCCTCTGCTGCTTTCTTAGCTTTTGCAGCCCTCATAGCTGCTACCCTGTTCATAGGCGGCATTTTGGAGAGGTGTCGAGGAGGGAGAGAGTTCGGAGATTGATGAAGAGTGAAATGAAAAGAAAGGAGTTGTCGTCGACTGGTCCGAGACTGAAAGGGGTGGCTGCTACAAGGTAGGGTTTCTACTCTTCTCTTTCTACCTTGAAGCTAGGTGAGGTTTTGTGAGGTTCGAAATTGGTTTGGTCAAGAAACAAGAAATTGTTTGACAAATCCCTCTCGATTACCTACGGTTCACTCTCCTCGACAAGACTACTATTGGAGATTGACTGAGAAGCTCATTAATCATTACTGCTCAAGTAAACGCTAAGCGTCGGAGAGCTCTTACCTTCCTTTGATTCCGCTTCGGAGAAGTTTAACTCTCGATGCAGGATAGACCGACACGCCGTTCTACTGCTTCCATACAGTCTGCCGAAATGTATGTGGGCTACCTCGAGGCACGTCGATCTGTTTAGCCAACTTTCTTCGCTGTTCCGGTCGAAATCGAAACTTCCTTCGTTTCGAGACTGATCTCAAGTCTCGCTTCGCCAGGTGGTTCTTCAATCAACAATAGATTTGAAGGCAGAGTCACTCGTAAACCGGAAAGGCGGGGCCAATATCTCGAAGATGACTGGCGATCTTGTTTGCGAAGCCATTTTCGAATGACTTTCGCTCAACAGCTCTCCCTCTCTTCTCCTTCTTCTCTCCATCCCTCGCTTCCTTCCTCCAGTTCCCTCCCTTCCTCTTTCGTGGCCTTCAACGTTTGAACGACTAAGTCCCGGTGACAAGTCCCCCATCTGCTCGACGCAAATCTCTACTTCCCAAACTCGCTCCTCCAAGTTTTCGATCCCAGAGATCTCAATACAAATTTAGGTTGATCCTATTACCCACACTCGCTCAATACCAACTATCCTTTACACTCGCTCTAACCAACTTGCTCTCACGCTCACTCAACATTCACAATGGTTCACCTTCTTACCGTCGCAACCGTTTCTTCTGTCGTTCTCTCGAGCCTTGCGCCTGGTGCGCAAGCTGCTCCCGCCATGCCGCCTCTTCCTATGAGGCAGGAAGCTCGTCGCTCGATGTTAAACTCGGGGTGAGTCTCCTCCTTCCGTTTTTCGATTCGGATTTGTGCTGATTTTCGGTTTTTTCTGGTTCTTCAGCGATATGGATCTTGAGAGGAGGGACCTCAAGATCAAGGGAGGGTTCGACCCTGACCATTCTCTACACTGGAACTACCGAAACGGCTACGCCAGTGAGGACGGTCACGGTCACGGTTGGCACGGCGCCAAACAACGCCGTACCATCGACCTCGAAGCGATCATTCAGCTCAACTCGAAGGCTCAATCTCACCAAGACAAGCGTTCTCTCCTCGGACTTAACCTCGGTGGTGAAGACGGACTCTTGGGAACCAAGGACAAGAAGGGACTCCTAGGTTCGAAAGGTTTGGGCCTCAATCTTCGCAAGGAGAAGCGTGGGGATCACGTTCACATTCATTCTCACGGCCTCAGTGATAAGGAACTTCGCAAGATCGTGGGAGAGCTCGATGATCACTCTCACGTACATATTCATGCTCACCGCGAGAAGAGAGTGAGTCTTTTCTTTTTTCGTCTCTAATTCGTTTGGCTCCCACTGATGCTCACGCTGCTGTTTGTTACAGTCTATCGAGGCCGATGACGAAGATCTTGACGAAGAGTCCAACGACGAGCTCGAGAAGCGTTCCCCCAGGTCTCGACACCGTCACGGTCGCTACCGACACCGACACGGAGATCATGTCCACATTCACTCGCACAAGCGTGACGAGATTGAGGTAAGCTCCCTTCTCGCTCTACGCTCTCTTACTTCTATCTTTATCTGACTCTCGCTTGTCTCCCCCCGTCCTTTTTTCCCTATTTCTCGACTCTCTCTTTCTCCTTCTCTTTTCCACCTCTCGCTCCTCTCCACTCGTCCCCAGGCTCGCGATCCTAGACGTCACGGACATCGTCATGATGATCACTATCACTCTGACAACTCTCACATTCACGTCCACTCTCACAAACGCGACGAAATCGCTGTAAGTTCATCTTTTTGCTCTCTTTCGATACTCTTGAAAGCTAACGATTCCTCTCTTCCTTTGACTACCATAGGAGGACGAAGAACTCGAGAAACGCTCCAAATCTGAACCCAAGCGATTCGAGCGCAAGTCGAAGAAGTCCAAGGGCAAGAAGTCTTCAAAATCTGGCAAATCTTACAAGAAGTCCGATTCGAAGAAGTCCAGCAAGTCCAAAGGCTCTTCCTCCAAGTCCAAGTCCAAGTCATCCGACAAGAAGAACAACAAGAAGGATGCAGCAGCAACCGATTCGAAACCTGCCGTTTCAGCCAAGGTCTCTCTCGGCAAGCGAGCTCTCGAACAAGCTGGAGTTCCTGGTTTCGTCGAAGTCGCAACCCCTCTCTTCAACTCTTCCCTCGCTCGTACCGTCGCCGGATTGGTCTTCACTGCCAACCCCGACCCTTCCCCTAACGCGACTACTTTCGTGCTCGGTACATCGGATGCTGAATCGACTCAGTTCTACCTCACTACCGCCTCGAACCCTGATCCTTCTACTCCTGTCGAACTCAACGTTGTCAACATTCGAGTTCCTATTCTCGACTCTCAAACTCTCAAGGTCGTCGATTATTGCGCAACTTTCGATTTAACTCCTCCTTCTCCTTTGTCGCTCCTCCCCTGTGGTAAGAAGGATGGCTTCTCTCAAAGTGAGTCTCTCTACTCTTCTTTTTTCAGCGTTCCGTTTGTACTGTTACTGACATTCAATCGTGCCCGAAGACTTCGCTTACAACGGAACTACTGGAGAAGTTCAACCTCTTTACTCGACTACCCCTGCTCCTATGGCACTCGTCTCGAACAAGGCTTCGCAAGCTTCCACTTCTGGAGCTCAATCGTTCGCCGCTACCGACTCGAACTCGACTGCCGCCGCTCAACCGGAGGAGGACCCCGAAGATATCTCGCTCTACTTCATTCCCGCCTCGACTTACTACGAAGCTCCTTCTCACGTCGACAACCTCATCGATAGTCACAAGAACCGTACCCTCGCCGCCTCGATGAACAACAGTGACGACGAAATGACTGCGACTTCGACCATGGACGATTCTCAACCTACTTCGACCGATCTCCCTACTTCGACTGATTCGTCTTCCGCTCCCGATGCCACCATGACCGCTGCCCCTATGACCGACGACGGATCTTCGACTGACGCTATGAACGACGACTACTCGAACATGGATTCCTCTTCTGCCTCGATGGATGGAGAAACTTCGATGATGGACGACTCTTCCTCCTCTTCTTCGATGATGGACGACTCGATGATGATGACTCAAGACTCTATGGACCCGATGGCGACTCCCACCGATTCTCTCATGACTGACGAAACTCTCTCGACCTCGACTATGGAACCTTCCGCTTCTTCGACTCCCCTCGTCAACCAGAACAACGCTGCCACTCCTTCTTCCTCGATGATGGCTAGCAGTTCTTCGGCCACTTCGATGCCCATGGCTAGCTCGAGTGCTTCCTCCTCCGCCTCTTCCTCCTCGATGACTCCCTCGGAAACTGCTTCTGGATCGATGTCAGCTTCAGCTTCTTCGACTTCAACTTCGACCAGCGCCAACGCATCTCCTACCGTCACTATCCAATCTACCGACTACACCACTCCCGGTATGACCTCGGATCCCAACGCCAGTATCGATGCTAACGCTTCAAACTACTCCCCTATGAAGATGGCTCGTCGTCGTTTCGCTCGCTGGTAAACAACGCACCCCTTCTTTGCCTGTCGTTCGACGACATTCCTCCATTTATACCCCTTCGCTGTCGGTATCAAGGCGATCCATCTTCTTCCCCTTTGTAAATAGTTAGTTAGTAGTAAACGGTTTTTCCTTTTTTTCCTTTCTTCTTCTCCTAATCTCCTCCTCCCTTTCCGCACTCTTCTTCTTTCGGTTCTCGTCATTTGATTAGCTCTGATTCTTTTTTGTCTAGTGCAATCAAATACTTGGTAGTTAGCTGTTTACATCCTTTCTCGTTGCGATTCCATGCGAGCGATTACCATTCCGAGCTTTTCTTCATCAATTCCTCGCGCTCTTTCGTCGGTAGGCTACTTTGCCTGTCGAGACGACATCATCTTGTACATTTTGAGTTGTATTGCCTCATCAAGCTCCAAGTCGCGTGCTTTGAACTTCTTTCCGACGATTCTCTCTCCCCCTCCTCATAGGCTCAATGCCGCCTCGGATCAACCCTGAAGATGTAACAATAGCATCAGAGTCGACACCATTACTTCCAAATGCCTCTCCCAAGCCTCGGAAAGGCCTACTCTCTCCCCTCAATCGGCTCTACCTCATCACCCTTCTACTTTCGACCTCATTCATGCTTACCTCGACTTCGCTAATCTATGTAGTCAGAATGATTGTCTGCGACGAAAAGCTGGGAAAATTGGGAGGTGTAGGCGTATTGCTCGAGAGATGTTCAACGAGAGAGGTTGATGCAGGTTCAGCGAGGGAAGTGAGCTATATGGTCACACTGACAACGATTAGTGGTGAGTCTCAACTATAGTCTGAAGCGTGAATCGGCGCAAGCTGACGTTCGAAAATCATTTCGCAAAGGTTGTTTGAATTTGTTCTCCACCGGTTGGCTTACTCGGAGATATGGAGTTAGGCGCTCCATGTTCTTTCAAACGTTCTGGCCTTCCGTGAGAGTCCTCTGTCAACTTTGGGGAGGTGAGTCGTTGTTTATCGTTCAGTTTTCTCCATTTTCGATTTTGCTAAAACTCGTTCGACTGTAGTGCTTGACGGAACAATGCTTGGGATCCGAGTCATGCAGCTTACTCAACTCTTGACTATCTGCGGAGGTGGGGCAGGATACAATCTCTGCGTCAACACCTTTGCGGCGATCCTCGTCGAACCTGAAGAAAGGACGGCTACTTTCGGTCGTTTGCAAGGTCTTCAAGCATTCGGAACTGCTCTGGGTCTCGTCGGTAAGCCTCAGAATCGCCCCTCTTGCCTTCTTACTGTTTCCTTTGAGCTGAATACTGCTGGTTTGCTACAAGTTGGAGGATGGCTAGGCGACCGTTTCGGATTACCTTCTCCATTCATCGTCGCTTTCGTCCTTCTTGCGCTGTCAACAATCATCTCTGGTCTCTTCCTGCCCTATATTCCTCCACCTACTACCGAGGAGGCCAACAAATCAGCGAACGATGGAGGGTTCTTTAGACCACTCAAAATGTTCTTGCCTCGTCTCATCACGGTCAACGAGAAGGAAACGAGATTCTATGGCTTGTTCTTCATCGGCCTCGGTTCCTTCGTCAGCACGTTTGCGACGAGTACGATTCAGATTCTTTTGCAGTTGATCTCGACTGCAGCTTTTAATTTCACTCCTTCAGCGGTGAGCTTTGTACCCTCTCTCATAGTACAAGATGCTGTATCTGACAACTTTCTTTGCTTATAGAACGGTCTATTGATGTCTTTGGCGGCACTCTCTCGGGCTGGTTTTTTGACTCTGCTCTTCCCAGAAATCATCGCTCGCGGAAGAAAATGGTACAGCAAGCCGAGCTCTCGATCCACGACTCCACCTTCTACTGTAGATACAAGATCCCCCACCCATCTTCCGGATACTTTCGCCGACATCGAGCCGACTCAACCTCTACTCGGAACCGATTCAGCTGAAGAACCTCCAGCTCCTCCTAAACCGACTGATCAACAGCATGGATCTGCGTTCGATCTCACTTTTCTACGAGTTTCAATCCTAGTCGATGCTGTCTGTACAGGCTGTCTCGGATTCGCTCAAACCGGCTGGCATCTCTATCTCGGTGAGTTCCCATCTCCTAGAATTCGTTCGTCGGATTTAACTTGAATTGACACATCTCTCTCGTCGTTCTTCAGCTGCTCTCGTGATTCCTCTCGCGAGCGGAACTGCTCCAGCTTCAAAGGGAGTCGTAATGGAAATGGTTTCGAAAGCTGAACAAGCAGACGCTCTTCAAGGGATCGCTTTGATCGAAACTCTCGCGATGACATTGACGGTGTCCGTATTTGGTGCCATCTTTGCTGAGCTTTCGAAAGTTGGGAAAGCTTTCGATGTCTTCTTCATCAATTCGGTCAGTTTTCTCTCTTTTTCTCTGTCCCGTTTCAGTCAATCGAAAAACTGTGCTAATCTTATCGAAACAACCTTCTAGGCAATGGCTCTTGTTGCTTGGCTCATTCTCCAACTCGCTCGTTTCCCTCCGAAGAGTCGTAGGCCTGTGGTTGTGCAGAATCCTCGTTGCGTTTGTGAATAGAGTTTTGAGCTTTGTAGATTTTCTTGGATTTCCAACGCAATCTGATACCTCAGTACTTGCCTGTCTCTTTGATCGTGTGCGATAGAATTCTAGGTCACACGTCGTTGTCGCCTGGAGACCCGTCGAAAGGTTCCACGAGTTTGAGATTCAATTGAGATTTGAGTAGACTCTCGAGCCACGCGTTTCCTACTCTTCTTCTTCTCTTGCTCCCTCTCTCGACTCCTGACGTTCTCGGAGACTGTAAGACGCACCCAGACAGCTAAGAGAAGCTAGTGAGTACGCGTCCTTGCTCTTGGCCCTCCTCATTCGCTGACTGCCTTCATCAACTTTGCTCGATCTCTTGAAGCAGAAGTCCCTCTCCTTCACTTCACTTCACGATAGTTCCAAGATGCTCACCTCTGAAGCTACACTAGTCTACGGTCTCACTGTCCGCTCCTCTGCTCTCTTCTTCGCCGCTGACGCGTGGAAACGCTTGAAAGTTCAATTCCCCTTCTTCGATCTCATTTTCCTTCGTCGTCGTGAGGGAAGACTGGTCAGTAATGGAGCCGTAGGAACTGGACCAGTAACGAAAGTACCTAATGAAGTTTGGGAGGAGGTTCGCTACCGGCTCGTTCAAGAAGAAATCGCAGATTCGGAAGAAAAGAATCTTCGACCTCTTATGTGTCCGGACCCGGGGTGTCCCCATCCCTTTTCACCACCAGAAAAGATCAGCTGGAAAACAATGAGAGGGCCGATTTCATGTGAGGTCGTGAGATACGCTTTCTGTGAATGGGTGGAAGAAAACGTTTCGACTCGGCAAGTTTCAGACGTCTCGGTGAGCTTCTCGCCGTTCTCTACTTGGCAGATAAATATACCGACATGTAAGATGCATGGATAGGCTATGAGATCTCTCACGAAAAAGTTTGGCCTAGCTCTCCCTTTGGAGGATCCAATTCTAGTCAACATCGAGGACTACAGTGACACTGACGCCTTGGCACTGATCGCTGCCCCCTCTAGTTTGGAGCAAGGAGGATTCAATTCGCCTGTCGTCACTTCCTATGGATACGATGAAGATCCGAGCCAACGAACTCTAGTTCAAGTATCTTTCGAACTTCCCTCCAACATCGATTCTCGCTTCTCTCGCTTCATCCGCCTCTTCAACCTTGAAGTTGTCGATTCTAACATCAACAAAATCTCAAGCAAAGGTAGAGGTCGAAGAAGGAATCGCGGTACTAGCTCGTCGGGGTGTAAAAATGGAGTGAAGAATGAGGTCACGAAGAGAATTGTCCCGAGCTGGTCTTTGTACGTCACTGGTTTTGAGACGTAGGAATAGTCGGTTGTGAAACAGCTATATTGGCACGAGGGAGCTCGAGGTCGAAGCTAGGAAGAGGTTTCGCTGGGATCTCTTTGATCAACACTTTCTGGCACTGTGAATTTCTTCTGCTGTTTAGTACTTTGACTGCAAATTTCTCTTTCTAATTCGCTATAGCCGCACAAGATTCCTTCATGCTGATTCCGTGCAAGCGCTCCAGACGAACCTGGCTCGTTGATTGACAGGTTTGATTCGAGCTTTTACCGAAATTCGAAAAGTTTCACTCGGGTCGAATACGACGAGAGATGAGATCCCGGGAGGAGATCAGACGATATTTTATCGATATTACAACCTCTTGAACTCTGGGAACATTCTCGAAGTCGTAGTGATCTCGCCGTGCGCAAAACTCGAACATGACTGGTTTTACTCCTTTACCTTTCACCTCGACAGCTCGTTCTCACCTCAAATCTGTCAATAGAGCTGTACAGCGCTCAGTTAGGTTCACAAAGACGACTAGAAACCCTCCCGCCCTTCGCGTTCGATACCACTTGCAACTTTAGATCAAACCTCGAACCTCTTCGACATCACCTTGTGAGGGCTACAGACAGTATCTCAGGTGAGCATACAGATCGTACAAGGTTGTGACTTGTGCGCCCTGCTTTGATCGGCCTCGTAAGCGCTTCTCTCCCATCCCTTCCTCCACGTTCATCTCCTTTCTCTCTTGTCCGTCGACTCTCGTAGCTTGCACTCGAGGGATCGAATGCGAAGATATAGAACGAGCTGACAGTGCAACTCTTGTACAACTAGAACAGCTCTTCTCACGCTCTAACTCTTCCAGCTGTTCCCTCTCTACACCTCTTCTTCCTTCCTCGACTTCTCATAGCGATGTGTTTAGCGAAAGCTACGCTCGCTTACGGTCTGACTGTTCGATCTTCCTCTCTCGTTTTCGCTTCCGACGCCTGGACTCGTTTGAAACATTCCTTCCGATTCTTCCAACTCGTTTTCCTCCGTCGTCGCTCGGGAGGACTCGTCAGTACTACTCGAGATGGAGGAGGACCTGTCACGAAAGTACCGAACGAAGTCTGGGAAGAGATTCGTTACTGGCTTGTTCAAGAAGAGGTCGCTGATTCAGAAGATTCTTTCCTACGTCCGATCCTTTGCTCTACCTTTGATTGCAACTCGACCCCTTCACCGTCCAGACGCATCTCTTGGTCATTCTTCGCCGACGGACAAGCTTGCGACCTCTGCTGGCAAAACTTTGACGATCTCAACACAAGCACTTTTGCTAGATGGGAGGGCCCAACTTTGCCGGTGAGGACTCATGCTCGTGTATCTAGTCTTGAGTCGAGTAGGGCTATCTAGCGCTTACACAAGCTTCTTACACAGAATGTCACTACATTACTCGCCGACTTTGGTCTCGCGTTACCTTCTCGACGACCGATTTCGACGGATCCCGAGAACTGGAACGATCCCGATGCACTCGCTCTAGTTGCCGCTCCCTCGAAACTCACTCGAGGCAATTCTGAAGAATCTTTCATCACTGCACGCTGTGGTGGCGACTTCGCGGAGGATGAAGAGACTATCGTCAACGTTTCCTTCTCTCTGCCCAAAGACATCGATCACCGTTTCACTCGCCTCATCCGACTCTTCAATCTCGAACTCGTTAGTTCTTCTGTCAACCGTCTCTCTTCCAACCCTGAAAGCCTCGCAAGTTCTGCGAAGAACGAGGTCAAGACAATTGGCAAAAGAAGTGGAGTCAAGAACATTCTCGTGGAGCGAACCAAACCTCATTGGAAGCTTTGGATGATGTGCAAGTCCGAATGGTAAAAGTATGGATACGGAGCTCTTTGGAACGGCCTATCGAAGTTAAGAGCAGTTTACGTCTCATTCAAATTTCTTCCCGTCGAAGTTTTCCCTTTCGTAATTTGTCAGGTTTTCCTCAGCTGTTATCTTTCTCGAATGTCTGAAAGAGTCTTTCGCACTCCATTTCGTTGATCCTTCTTTGCAAGCTTCTGGAGAGCACCGCATCAAAAGCGAACAGAAACTGCCGAATTTTCTGGGAATTCTCTCTCAGGCTGCCAATTCGATTGAGTACCGATTCCCTTCCAGCATAGAGATCTGGCCATCATCCGGTATTGTTGCCATTTGGTCTTTTATGGAGTCTACTCAATGTTCCAACCAATCTACTTTCGACGAATTGACGAAGCTCGAGATGCAACAGCGTAAGTCGCGAGGTCCGTAGCTGTCGATACTTCGACCGTGCTACAGTAATCACGATAGAAGATTAACTTAGCGAAACTCGCGCAGAAAAGAGCTCGATCACAAAGGAAGAAAACTTACACCATCTCACCTCGAATGTTCGCATTTGCCATTTGCCGTTTCGCAGCTTGTTCAATTGCCGTCACATCCTCGAAGGAGACTCGGAGCCGCCTTCCAGTGTCGTGGCCTCGAATCTGAAACTTGAGCGTTGCGATATGTTCTTCCTTCGTGAGAGACCAGATTCGCAAATCTGTCGATTCAGGCAGTTCAGCATCGTTTTACTGCTGAAGAGTAATCCCAGACAGGAGAGGACTCACCAACAAGCTCGACCTCGAATCGAGAGTGAATACTTGAAGGCAACCAGTCTTGAGCTTGAAAGATTTCACGAAATTTCTTCGTTCGTTGAGGATCGAAAGCTTGCATGAGAGCGTAAGAAGATGCTGTGACGAGCGGGAAGGCGTGAGTGAGAATGAAATAGGTGACTGCGAGTGAAGCGAGAGGGTCGATGAAACCGATTCCTTTCCAAGGTTTGACTAGGCCGGAAATTTTGCCGATTTTGGGTCCGAACATGAGAGAAATTACTCCGTCACCGATAACAGCTATGTTGCCGAACTGTCGAAAGAAGTAACGATCAGAATGAGAGGTGAAGAGTCGAAGAACGAGGAAAGTAGACGAACCGCATCCTATGCAAAAAAGGCTTAAGTCAGCTTCGACGTTCGACGTTCGACGTTCGACTCCTCAAGTAGAGTCCGACAACTACTTACTGTGATAGCATGTATAGCTAAAGCACTTTTAGGTTCTTTCACATGAGCGTGACCAAGATCTTTCGCACCCACCATCGTACTTTGCGATTGAGCTTTCGAATGTTTCTTTGGAGCGAGAATCGACGGCAGCTCTCGTTCGACATGCTTTGTCGATCTTGCGAGACTATACGGAGTCATAATTCCAGCCTGCCAGATCCAAACAACTGTCTTTAGCTCAAAATGCATAAATCGAAAACGAGAGGCGAAACGACCTACCCTAGTGATCCTTCTCCTGAATACAGAAGGATGACAGATCGAATGCTCATGATGATGGTGAGCATGATCGAACATGAAGTACATCCTGATGTTCCACCCTAGAGCGAGACAACCCAATCCGATAACGAGGGGCGGGAAGTCCATAGTTTCAGGTGAGTAGAGTCGTTGTAGAGATTCTAGTCCGAGCGTGAGGCACAGTGCGACGAGAATGACTCCGTTTATAAGGTTCGCGACGAAAGCAGTTCGTCGAAATCCGAAGGTAAAACCTGTATCTTGCTTGCTACCCTCGCGTTCAAGGCCTCCGATCTGCCGCAGAATGAGGAAACTGAGCTACTTAGTTTCGAAGAATTGAGGGAGGAAGATAGACTCACCTCATCAGCGTAGAGCTGCACAATGAAAGCTACAAGATCGTTGAGCATGTGGTAAGCGTCGGCGACGAGAACCTGTGAGAATTGGTGCGAGCGAAGATGTAGAGAAGAAAATTGTTGAGACATGAGTTTTTGTTTGTTTACTGGCAAACGAAAAGATGAGGATTCGAGTTGAGGTTTCTTTTCCTCAGCTCATTCAATCCTCATCTCTCGTTTGTCAGGTGTTGAGAGACTTCTTCAACTAGATTAGATTTCACTGACCAAAGCTGAGAACGAATATCCGACTATGAGCTCGACAAGCATATAAACCGATGTGACGCTGTCAAAGAGACGGGAGTCAGAAAGAGCCAAGGAAGAACTCGTCGCAGAGAAAAGTGGGAAAATGTACGCGATTGCTATCTTGATCAACCTGATCTCCTTCTCCCGTTTGATCTTTGCATCGTTCTTGCTCGATTGACTGCTCTTCGTAGCCGTGGTTGAGTGAGGCATCTTTCGCCCAGAACGACCCTGAAAGTAGAGAGTAGCAAGAGGAAGCAAAGGTCGATCACTTCGGCAGCCCAATCTGATTTTATCGATCGTGGACCGCTCAAGTTCCGAGGTGAAGCGGTGAAGTGATCGAAAGTGCACGGATCTGAAAGAGGGTCGAGCTTCGCGGAGAAAGCAATTTCTTAGGTAAGGACGACTCCGAGTGGCGAGCTGAGACTGGGTAGAGGTAGTCGACGTGGAGAAATGCCTGACGGCTCTGCGTATCGAGGCGCGTTGAGCAAGGTCTCTGACAGCGGAAGAGATGGAGAAAAAAGCACAAACCTCAAATCTCCTTTCCCTTGTCCTCGGATCCTCCTCTCGCGCAAGTCCGTCAACCAGTGCGGTACTCGCATCGACAAGTTCCCATCGAATCTGATGTTCTTTTGCTTCCCTCCCTCTTGACCTCTCCTTCTTAGATTTTTACTTTTTCGCTCTCCCACCTCTCATCGATCGAGTATGGCCCATGACCACGACGACTCGCCATACTCTACTTCCTGTCAATCTCCGACAACCGCTTCAACCTATGCATTCATCGCAAGTTTCCTTGGAGCGCTTTCGTCGATTTCTCTACCGACTCATATTACCGGTGAGCTTCTCTTTCTCTTCTTCTACCTTTTCTACCGATCACCAGTAAGCTGAGAATCCTTGATCGTTCAGGCTACTTCCTACCTACTCTCCCTCAAACAACTCTACTTTGGTCGTTCGTCGTTTTCGGTTTAGTTTATTCGGGCTTGACAGCAGCTGCATTCTTCAGAATCCTCGAAATCGCTGTCGGCGAGTCGTACGCTTCAGGTATCGTCGTAGACTATGGACAGACCGAGAGTGGGGAATTGGAAGGGGAGAAGATCAAAAAGAAGCTGAAGATCTTGAAATCGTTGAGTTGGTCGAGTGTAGTAAGCTTGTTTCGAGACTTGTCGATTGCAGGCGAAGAGCTGATGCTTGAAAGATCGTATGTGTCGAGCTCAGGCGATCTTGACATTGTTGATAGCTAGTTCTATTACCTTGTTCATCTTGGGCTTGAAAGTCGAATCGAAAGAATGGTTAGAGTTCTGGTGAGTCAGCTTCTTGTCCTCCTCACACGACGTACGTTCTCTAATCTCCTTGAGCAAGCAACAGTACTACCCAAGCTTTACTCGTCTCGGCTCCCTCTATCTTCCGCCAATTCGACAACTCACTCGAGTGAAGATCCCAAACTCGAAATGTGCGCTTTGATGGAACTCAACCAGTCGTACCTAATAGTCGGAATACCGATCATCATCTTGACAGTTGAGATTCTGAGGCATACGAAAACTTTGGCTTTCGTCGAAATCGCTTCGGCATTCAAGATCATCGAAAGGATTCCAAAGTTGCAACTGTCGCATGTGACGGAAAGGGATCGTAGAAAGAGCACACACTCGACGAGAGAGGGCGGCATAGAGTCGGAGAGGGAATTGGGCAGGTCGAGAAGGAATAGGAGGAGGAACAGAGTCGAGCGTGACGGAAGTGAGGACGATAGTGAACTTGAACGGCTCCTCTCGGTCTGAGAGCGAGCATGGTGATGTCGAGTAGATGAGGATATTGCAGCTGAAAAATTCCCTAGAAATACGAGTTACAGTTTTCTGCGAACAAGAGTATATTCTTAGTTTCCAACATGTCGATCCCGACAGATGATAGAACGATAGAGTAGCAAAGGTACTCACACAAAACCGACCGAACTGTCTAATGCTTAATCTACTCGGGATCTGGTAACCTCCTCCAAACACTCCATTCTTTCCCTTTATCGTTCCTTTCTACCTTCTTTCCTTCCTCAGTTCTTCTCTTGACAGCGACCATTACTTCTCTCTCCCTCTCCCTGTTCAACTCACTTCCAGTTTGTCCCTCTACTCCTTCTCCACTTTCGAGTCCGAGGTTGTCGATTTCTTCTTCGGTCAATCGTTTGAAGAGAGGGAAAGCGGCAAGGTGAGATGTCATCCAGACGTGGAGATCGGGAACATCGGTAATGGTGTAGAGAAGTCCTCCAGGTCGAAGAACGTAAGCGTATTCAGCTAAGAGGGTTGGTCTGCGAAGAACAGAAAAGAAAAACGAGTGTTCAAGAATGGGTAAAATGATCCTCGTGAATCAGAGAATGCGAAATGAGAACGAGAAAGTGAAAGAAGACATACGAAATGATTCGAGCCTTGTGCTTGCGAGCTTTGAAATGAGGATCGGGGAACAAGAAGAAGATTTTCGATAGCTATTCAAGAAAGAAGTTCGAGAGGGAGCGAGCGGTCAGTATAGTGATCGCAAAACTGACAGTATCTTCCTTCGACGACTTCAAGAGGAAGTTTGAGGAAAATGCGAGACTTACTTGAGCTTTCTCGAAGAAGTTAGGTAAGAATTTCATAGCGTTTGCCCTCAGAACGCTAACATTTCCGTAAGCGTAACCTTCTTTCGGCATCAACTCCTTCTTGATTCCTCGAGGTCTTGAAAGAACTGCCGGAGCATCCGTCTCTTGTTGCTCACCCTCTGTGGTGGAATCCGTTTGTGATTGTTTCAACTTTTTAGCTTCGGCGACTGCAGCTTCTACATCTGCTGCGTTGTCAGGATCAACAGATCCAGGGTTCAACCGTAAGGCCCTGATCTTGTCGGAAACGTATTGAGTAACTTGTACCCGGATCTCGAGACCTAGACAAACCAACGAAAACGAGAAATCAGTGGAAATTCTCCAATGGGAAAAACCCGACGAAAGAAAGGGATGAGCTCACCGAGCATGAGAGTCTCTGGGAACAGAGGAGCTAATGAAATACTCAATCCACCGAAACCGCAACCTACATCCGCGAATTCTACTTTCTTCTTCTTGAGATTGACTGATCCTTGTCCGGCTTCAGGAGGAGGTGAGAAGAAAGTAGGAAAGTGAGTGGACCAGTCCATAGTTGCTGGTGATGAAGGGCTGTATACAATGAGTAGGTTAGCTCTGCATCAGGGTGAAGAGGAGGATCAGAGAAGATTGAACGAACTATTCGAGATGATGGATACTGAGGGGGTTTGCGTGTGCTCGTTGCCGGTAGAAACGTTTCTAGGTTGCTCAAACAACATCAGCTAGGTGCGCCTGGAGTCAGAGAGGTGGGTCGAAGTAGAACTCACTCGAGGCATTCCAACTTCAGTTGTTGCAGCTCCTAGCAAGAGGGCATCATCTTTCGCTTTGGCGGCTTTTGACTTCGACTTGCGGTTCTTTCCCATCTCTGCTGCAGGATCCGAGGCGGAGAGTGTCGATATGGTGGAGAAGCAAAACCAACTTTCAAAATTTACAGTTCGTTGATCTTCTTGTTTGTTTCCAACCATTCACTTGATCTACTCTCAACAGTCGATAGTATCTCCGACTCGCAGCTCTTACTCGCTCCGAGCAAGAGGTAGCCCTCGACTATACCCCGCTAGCTACTGAGTGGATCTCCTCTCAACTTCTCGCGGCTAGAGATAAGGTGCCCTGCTCCTACAAAGCCGCTGCTGATGTCCAGGCGCTCTCTACAACCCGGTTGAGAGACGGTCGAGAAATTATGGGGCTGATCCGGTTTGCAAAGTGAAGATACCAACAAACAAACAAAAAAAGAAACAAAACTCAAGAAATTTAAGGCTTCAACAAGCTCTGTAATCTAGTTCACCCTCCTAGTTGCTCAAGGTTTCATCATCGTCCAAACCTTTTCGATCAACTCTCTCGCATTCGATAGCTCGCCAGCAGCGATTTTGTCGAGAACTTTTTTGAAAGAGGTAGTTTTCTTGACTTCTTCCTGTGTCGATTTCAAGTCGACTTGTCAGCGTTTGTCGGAAGCTCTGTCTGGGGAGAAGTTTGGGGCTCGGAAGCGGGTTCGGCTTACCCAGTGCTCGACAAAGTATTTCAAGATTTCTTTCTGAATCTTGTCGTAACTGATCGATAGAGGGCTGAACAATTCGTACGCAACCTGCGATCGATCGGACGGGTTCAGTATATCTCTAGGACTTCTATGGAGTACGAGATAGCTCGGAAGAATTGGGTAGGAGACGCACATTCTCGACAGTCAAACATCTCAGAATCCTTGCCTCGGTCAATGCCCGTAGCTTCTCCATCTGATAACAATCCGCAAGTCTGTACATCGCTGAAGGTGAACAGGGTAAGATTCCCAACCAGTCTCGTTGCTTCTCTAGATGGTCAAACTTGAATCGAAGCCATTCCTGAGGTGTTTGATCGAGGGATTTTATATTCGGGGGAAGCGGGAGAGCTTTGTCGCGAGCGACAAGATAGTCCGAAGACAAAGCGGTGAAGGGAACTAGGAATGTGTGAAGGTATGCGAGCATGGCTCTGTAGGTTGTGAAACTTGACGCGACAAACAAGAATTTTTAGCCTGTTTGCTCACTTGAACGAGAAACGTTTGGGGACCACCAGACTCACTCAGTTTCGGTAATCTCGATGACTTGGAGTTTCTTTCTCGAACTATCCGCAATAGGATCTTCGACTCTTGCTCGTTTCTTCTTCCGAGGTGGATTGTCAGGTTCGGTAGTAGTGAGTGGAGTCCGTTGACTCGCTGTCCAGTTGTTCGACCACTTCTCCGTTCGGATCATTGGTATGTTGGTAGAATGGTAGCATTTCGTCCGTGTCGAGAGTGAACAATTCAGGTCGAGTAGTGGGGAGGTCGGCCAAATCAATCGAATTCGCTTCAGTTGTCTCTGCATAGTCGCCCGAGAGAACTACCAGTCGGGGGAGACATCGTCAATAGCTTTCCAAATTAGACACTACATGGGGGAGAAAGGCGTACGAGCTTCAAAGTAGCTAGTCGTTTGTTTGAGGAACGCTTTGGAAGCGAAAATGTAAGGTTTTCCTTTCTCGAGAGGGAATCGGAAAACGAGATCAGCCGTCGAGGGTGTGTCGAAGTGGATCAGACTGGAAGCATAGGTTCCGTATTGACGCGAAGTCGAGGAAGACCAGTTAATCTCGCAGCGAATTTCCAATGACCCCTTCATACCGAAGACAAGAAAGTACATTAGTTTCGGAGTTGCATCGGTAATTTGCAGTTCTGGCGGAAGTAAACTCACGTGCGAGTCATACTCTTTCAACACATCGTCGAGCGTCGCGATACCCGCGCCCCAGCTGTCATCTTCAGAAGTGTAATGCTCACGTGTGGCGGGACTGGCTGCTATCGATCTGGTGGCTTCACTCGGGCACGTGAGCTACTATCACAAGAGAGGTCAGCAAGCTAACACAGGTGTCAGAAGAGATGGAAGGGAGGGGGGATGCGCACTTGGAAACGAGTTTCTGCAATTCCGCGAGACCAAGCGAGTTCAGAGGTTCCCCTATTCCAATCTTCGCGCGTAGGTTTCGCTGTAACATATACTGAGAACATGGGTACCGCATGAGTGCCGCTCTCGGTAACAGGTTGAAGCTGCAACTCACGAAAAGCGGATCAGTTCAGATCGACCGCAAGCGTTGAAAGCTGAGAAATGAATTACCGTAGTCAACACTTCCAGCGCCCAGGGCTGGTCATCGATTCGTTTCGTCTAGCTCGAAGCGGGTTGCAATCAGTACAGTATCGCGGTGAGATAGGCGAAAGGTTCAAACAGACGATTGAAGTTTCCTCCTTGTTCCCCCGCTGTACCTGGCGCAGTTCTTCCATTTCCTCCTCGTTCAGCTGCCATGAGGCAGTGAGCTATTGTTACTCGCATGTCAGCGGACATGCTCGAGTGAACGGGACTGAAAGTTTGCTTACCTTTGATTGCGACCACTGTCTCATCTCCACCCGAAAGCGACTAGTTCCGCAAGCGATCTACGCGCACCACCAGGAGAGCTACAGACTGCTGAATTAGTTGATGCCCGAGCATTGTCAGGCGACGAAGGAGATGGGAGGAGCGTGAATCAACAGCTCACAAACTGGTCAACTGAGTTTTCGGCAGAGACCAAGGACTCGGAGTCAATTTCTGTACTTGTTGACCGAGCAACTGGAGAGTCTCAGGGTAGTCGAACGGCGAGAGTGAGGTACCAAAAGGGAGAGAAGTTGGTTGTGAACTTCTTGAACCGCAACCTCTCACTTTGAACTTTCGAAGGAACCATTCTTGAGTCGAATAGCCTGATAACTCACTAGAACACCTCGTAGCCTTTCGACATCAGAACAAATGGCACTTCTCGTTTTCTCAACTGCTCAACCCCACATCGCTCCATCTTCCACTACGACCTTCGAACAAGCTTGAGACAGCGTAGATAGACCTTCGGACAATGTAGCAACCTCAAAGACACAGTTGAACCTATCCGCGGAACACTTTCGGACCCCTTTCAGCTCAGCTCTTTCTCCATCTCTTAACTTCTTCTACTTCCTTCACTCTCGATGTCCATCTCTCGGTATACCTTCTCGTCACCTCTCCTGAAGTACGATTGCCCCTCGCAGACACCCAGCTCTGCCGCCTGGAAAACTCTCGACTTGGCTCCCGAAATCAATGGAGGAGAAGGTTCAAGCGGGACAAAGATTGAGGTGAAAGGTACTTCCGGATTAGGGTGTACTGCTAGCTTGGAGGGATGGAAAGGAAGCGAGGCTTGGGTAACAGGGTGGTTGAGTAAGGTTCCTTCGAAAATCTTCTCTAAAAAGCAATTTGAACTGACCTCTGGATTTTACCTTGTTAGATCCCAACGCTTCAACTTGGTGCTGCTCAATAGACACTGAAGACTTTACTTGTCACTCGCAGAAAGGCGGAGGAGACAGCGGTTGGAGATCTGCGATGCTTTGCAGCTATGGTGGATTAGATTCAGAGCACGAGTCAGTTCACCTCCTCCCTCTCTCGCGGCTTCGTACCCACTGAGCTGAAGTTAGAAATCCGCTGTAGACACACTATGACGATCATGAACAGTCCAGGAGGGGATTCAAGACTACTGATAGACAGTGCAGCTTCGAACGGGAAAAGTCAAGAAGAGTAAGCACACCTCCTCCCCTACTCGACTCTTTCAGCTATCATCGATCTCACCGTGTCGAGTTGACAGAGTCAAAACGGTCGACTTCGCTTCCCTCGCTTCAGTCGCAAAACCCGCTTCGATCAATCTCAGCGATTACTACCAAACTACCTCTACTTCCTCTTCTTCCTCCTCAACCACTTCGAGCTCATCCCCGACTCCAGATCCGACAGAATCTCCAGCTACGACATCAGACTCTGTCTCCGTTGAACCTGATACGGATGGAGCTTCGACAAATTCGACCGGGTTGTTCCTCGTCGCAGCTCTCGGATTCCTAGCGCTCGTCGTAATCTGTATCATCTCCTTCTTCTGCTTTCGGACGACTCCAAAACCTGGAAGAGTATCAGTCGGTCGATCTGAACCGAAACAGAAGACCGTGCGGAAACACAAGAAGATTCGGAGAAAGCTACTGGAGAAACTAAATGAGAACGATCACGAGAAGCACGACAGGATAGAAAGTGCCTACGGTACGAGCGAGAGTGACTATGGTACCGGAACCAGCGGTGAAGAGAGTGAAGAGGATAAAGGTGAGTTCTGTTCAGTTCAAACTCAGAAGAGTCAAGCTGATGATTTTGCCGCCTCAGAGCGAAATCGGCACAGAAAACCTCGACACGAGAAGCGTCGTAGTAAGAAGTACGACGACTACGACGACGATGCTCACTATTCTCGCAATAGAGATGAGAAAGCAGATTATTACGATTGATCGTAAAGTCGTGCTAGAAGACGTGGCCGGGAAGAGGTGAGCTCCATTTGCTGACTCGTACACGGCGATATCTCGCTCCTGACTCAAAACATCAATGTAGCCTTTGTTACTTCCGCAATCAATCATTTGGCATCGTTTCGTACCTCGAAATCTACCGACCCATTTCTCATTTTGCCCTTTCAACCTTGCCTCGTCACGTCGATTGCACCTCGAGAGTTCCCTTTAGAAGCCACTCGTTATGTTTCTCGCAGGTTACCGCACCTTGATTTCAAAGTTGAGCAGCTCACTTCGAAACACTTCTCCAACCTTCCCCAGTCACCTTCTTTGGTCGTTCCCGCCTTGCCAAGCACTCGAGGTGGAGGAGTCGGCCCTCAAACTTTACTACAGTAGCTGAGCTCTCTCACATCTTCACCTCCACCCTCCACCTCCACTCAATCATCTCCCTCTTCTCTCCCACTCCTCTCCTCTCTCTTTCCTTTTCTCACACCATCTTCTCTCCGTCATCTTAATCAATGTCACAACAACCCACTCTCACTACCGCCTTACCCCAATTCGTTTCGACTTATCGTCACGACGTTTACCCATCAATCGATTCGAGCTCGACTCTCGCCGACGCAGCTTCTTCAATCAAAGGAGTCCTTGTCACTGGTTCAGGAAGAGGAATCGGTAGAGCTACTGTACTCGCTTTTGCGAGAGCGGGAGCAAAGAAAGTCGTCCTGACGAGTCTCGAGAAAGCGGAATTGGAACAAGTTAAAGCCGAAATTCGCAAGTTAGGAAAAGGGACGGAGGTTAGGTCAGTTGAGGTTGATTTGACGTTAGCGGAGAATGTCGATCGATTGTTCGAAGAAGCTGGAGAGCTCGACGGTGGGTTCCTTTCGGTCAGCAGCGGGACTCAGGTTCAAAATTGAAGAGAGATTGTTGTCCGATCGCAATAGTCCTCGTCAATAATGCAGGCTACCTCGAACCTCTAGTACCGATCCGCGAAACGAACCCTCTAGATTGGATTAGAACTCAACAAATCAATACCATCGGAACATACCTTGTCACCCGAGCTTTCCTTCGTCAAGCTTACGCAAACAATCTCGTCGGAGGCGGGAATAGGGTCACAGTCATCAATACGAGTAGTCACGGCTCAGCTGATACAAGTCCTGGATTCTCGTCTTACCAACCCGGCAAAACGTTCATCAATCGATTCACAGAAATGCTCCACTTTGACGAACCGAACGTTCGAACCTTCGCCATGGCTCCGTAAGTTCAATGCAACTGCTTTCTATATAGCTGAGAGCGCGCTGACTCTCTCCTTCGTTCAACAGGGGATCGATTTTGACCAAGCTCGCAAGAGACGCTATTCCTTCTGATTCTTATGCATTGCTCAACGACACTCCCGAGCTGCCGGCACACTTTTCGCTCTGTACGATTCAGTTTGCGTTTCGTTGATCGAGTGTTCTGAGCTGACGAGACCTGGAAACTGACAGGGCTCGCAACCGATGAAAGAACGGACTTCCTGAGAGGGAGATATGTCTTGGCTATCTGGGTGAGTTCAGCTTTCCCCGTTGACTTCGGTGAGCTATATCGTGTCTCAAAGCTAATCAGAATCGAGCGACTTCAGGACGTTGAAGAGCTCCTTGCGAAGAAAGAAGAGATTCTCGAAAAGAACCTATTGTGGACTCGAGTTGTCGGTCAGGAGCAAATCATGAAGTGAAGGATCTTCTGAAGCAGAAAGACAGGTGGTGGATGGATGTGGGTTGGAAGAGGAGCTGTGTTTTTGCATGACTCTGCTTCGTAGCGCTCGCAAGCTTCAAAATTCTAGAATTCAAAAGTTAAGAAGTTTCCCTTTCTTCGCATTATCCTTCGCCCCGAGAGGCAGAGCGGGAGAATGAGGAGAGTACACTCGCGGTTCAGTCAAAGTCTTCTCAATACTGTTCAGTATCGACACAATGTGACATCCCAAAGCGAGTAATACAGCACGTGCCGTTTTTCAAATGTGATCCTCCTGAACGCTCCTCCAACGCCCAGAACCTCTCACGAACGTGCGAAGCTCTGAAAGAGCTTGCGAAAACCATCGGCAAGTCGTCGAACTGAGTGGAGTTGAAGTGGAGGTTGAAAACGACGAGTGGAGCTCGAGGTGGAGGTCACCCCCTGAAAGGAATGACGAGCAACTAATCTGCTGCCTCGCTCTTCCTTTCTCTTCATTCACTTCAACTACACGACTCGCAAGATGACCATTCCTACCAACTTCGGCTTCCACACGACCGCTACTGAAGCAGCAACTCACTACAAAGATGAGATCAGTGGAAAGACAATTCTCATCACCGGAGTCTCGCCCAACGGATTGGGTGCTGAAGCTGCTACCTCTATCGCCAAGTCCCAACCCAAAATATTGATCTTGGCGGGTCGCTCGCTCGAAAAGTGAGTTTTCCCTTTTTGCCGATTTTCTCGCATCGGTCCTTCGAGGAGAAAACTCGTGGGTCAAGCTCTAGCTAACTTATCTTTATCCTCACGGGATTAGGATCACCAAGACTCAAGAAGAGATCAAGAAGGTAGCTCCCGAAGTTGAGACCAAGGTCCTCATTCTCGATTTGGCTTCGTTCAAAGCTTCGAAGAAAGCTGCTGAAGAAGTACTCTCCTGGGACATTCCTATCGACGTGTGAGTCTAGCTGCTCTGCGCCGCAGACGGTTCGTTTCGAGCTGACGGTCCCGAAAATTTTCCTTTTTTTCCTGTAGCTTGATCAATAACGCCGGATGTATGGCTATCGCTGAAAGGACTCTCTCGGAAGATGGATACGAGATGCAATTTGCTTCTAACCACCTAGGACCCTTCATCTTCACCAATACTGTTCTCCCTGCTCTTCGTCGTTCGAACTCGCCAAGGATCGTTGTCGTCTCTTCGTGGGGACACCATCTCAGTGACGTTTACTACGCTGATCCCAAAGCTGAACAAAGTTACGACAAGTGGAAGAGGTGAGTAACTGGAGTGATCCTTCATTGAGAACACATAGGTTGATGATTTTTTCGGCAGATACGGTGCGACGAAAACTGCGAACATCCAATTCGCTGTCGCTTTGACGAAACGAGGTGTACCTGCGTGTTCCAATCATCCAGGAGCAATAAGGACCGAGCTTTTGAGGCATTTGACTAGGGAGGACGAGCTAGCGATGGGTGAGTTTCGTCTTTACGTTTTTGTCTCGCTCCAAAACAAGATTTCATGTCTTTCACTACCTCCTGACGCTTTATCGACATCCCTCTTCTCTACTACAGGCTTCATCAAAGAAGACGGAACTCCTGGAGATAGGTTCAAGTTCAAGAAATTGGAAGAAGGAGCATCGACGTAAGTTTTCTACCTCCTGCTTCTCAGCCGATGTCTTTTCTGAATGCCAGCTCACTCTCGTACAACCCCCTCTCGATGCCTCTAGTCATATCGTAGCTGCTTTCGAACCCTCGCTCAAGGGAGGAGAATACCTCGACGATTGTCAAATCCAACCTGATCATGAAGAATACGCTGTCAACCCTGTACGTTCTCTCCCGCTACCTCAAGTCTCTATATAGCAGGGTATCGCTGACTCTTCTCCTTCTTCCTTCAACCGTGATAGGACAACGCCGAGAAACTTTGGAAACTCAGTAACGAGTGGACTGGCTCGAACTTTTAGTGAAGTTCTTCAAAATAGCGAGTCGCTAGTATGAGGACCGCTCAAGATTTACATTGTACAGATGACTGAAAAGAAGTACCTCTCTCCGTGCGTTTCTCAAGCCGTCGAGGAAAGCTTTGTTCAGAAGGTCGAGAGAAAATGACGTTCACCATTTTGGCATCACGGTCTTTCATGTGCTTGTCTCGCTTCTCTGTGAACGCTTGTAGTGAATTCGAATCTTCGCGAAAGTTCGTAGGTAGTTCTCGAGGAACGATGGAGAAAGAAAGGTAAAATCATTGCAAACGAAATTAAGACGAATCAGCCAAAGAAGTCTCTGCTCGAAATCTGATGCCAGCTTATCTCCCGAACCTATCTCGATTATAGTGGGATCATCCATAGAAGATGCAGCCAACAAACAGTTTCCAATGGGGGCGAATCTGCTCCGTGACTCGATCTTCTACTCCGCTCGGAGGCGAACGCGATCTCCTGCTAGCCGGCCCGTCCACGGTACCTGATGCTCTTGGCGACAATTCATCAGCTGCAGAGTCGACGACTACGAGGTTGAAGAGTTGGATGAGACCCTTGAAACGAAGATCGATGTCAGAAGGAAGATTGTCGAACGAAACATCCACGATCGTGAATTCATCGTCTGCCAAACCATTACCGCAACAGGCTTGCACAACGGTTTCTTTATAACGGTTCTTCTGGAATCTGGAGGGAGCTGCGAGAAGCGCTAAAACGGAGGTCATTAAATCTGCTTCGTTTTCGTCGACAAGAGCTGGACTGTGAGACGGAACAGAAAGTCCGAAAGCTTCGACTAGATCTGTGATCTCCTGTTCGAATAGTATCCGTGGAGGAGTGGCTGTGGTCAGCGCACAGAAGGACTTGCGCAGAAAGCACGAGAGGCTTACCTCAATTCGGTCTTCCTCCCAATCCATGATATTGTCCCTCAACCATTCGCACAACGCGTCAACGCAATAAATACAACTCTCGAACCGCTCCAAAAGACCCCATTGCGTACGAACGTTCGGAGGAGGTCGAGCTAGACAGCGAGGATCTTCGCAGAAGAGAGGATCTAGTAGATTCTGTTCTGCCTGTTTGACCTCTGCTTGCACGAGCCAGTAGCGAATCTCTTCCCAGACTTCATTCGGTACTTTCGTGACAGGTCCTCCTCCTCCTCTCGTAGTATCCTCCCGAACGACGACGGAGGAAGACGAGTTGGAAGAATCGGAAGGAGTGTTTCAAACGAGTCCAGGCGTCGGCAGCGAAAACGAGAGAGGCAGAGCGAACTGTCAGAACGTAAGCGAGTGTAGCTTTGGCTAAACACATCGTGACTGGAAAGGGGAGGAAGGAGAGGAGAGATCGAGAGAGGGATCGAAAAGTGAGAGATTTGAAAGAGCTGTTTCAGACGTACGTGAATTCCATAGTCAGCTTATTCTATATCTTCGCATTGACCTCCTCGAGTACAAGCTGCGGGAGTCGAGGAAGAAGAGAGAAAGGAGAAGACGCCGAGGAATGGATGAGAGAGAAGCGCTCACGAGGACAATCGGAGCAGCGCACACAAGGCTCAGCCTTCTACAATCTATAATCTACCCCGAGAGACCGTCTGTGGCTCTCACAAGGTGAGGTCGAGGAGGTTCGAGGTTTGATCTAAACTTGAAGGAAGACGCGACTAGTAGTTGCGGAAGGGCTTCTGGTCGTTCGTCTGAGTTTTGAAGGTGTCTCGATAGCTTCACTGAACGATTGAAGGTGGTGGCGAACTGTCGAGGTCTGATAGCAAAGGCAAGAAAGCAACCGGTTTGAAACCACTCTCTCGTTCGCATCTTCGATATCTTGCCGGACTCTGGTTCCGCTTCCAAATTGATCAGGGAACATTGATTATACTCAGCAAATATCAGAAACAATCGCAGAATCGGAAGGTCAAAGAATCGTAAAACACTCGACCGAAATCGTTCAAGCAAGTTGCTCGTCTGAAGTAAGCAGCACCTCCAGCTCTCGCTTTCGTCAATACTCCGTCCACTCGGAGTAAGATCAATCAGCCTACAACCCAAACTATCAAGGCGATGGAGGAGCGAAAGACAGACATTCCCTCATCGATGTTAAGGAAGTTCAACTCGCGTCGGTGAAAGCTTTTTCGACATCAGGAGCTGGCGGCCTCTCACTCGTCGTTGAACAATCACCTTTGTAGAAAGAGACAGACCGCAGAGTCGGGTAAGCCTTGAGGAGTCGGCAGAAAAGCTGAATGCGAAGTGATAACATTCTCCTTCTCGGAAGCGGACTGAGTCACTGAGGGACGTATAGCTTCTCTCGCAATCATCACATTTTCATCGAGATTAGAGGGAAGAAAGTACTGCTTATTTCGATTCATGACAATATAGAGACCACTAAAATAGATAACTAACAAGAAAACGTTCGTGCTCAAAACCGATACAGAATGAGAGAGATGAGGAGTTCAGCGATGAGTGAGGACCAACGACACGATGCCAACGAGAAAAAGATGCTGTAATTTAGGCTTGATGACTTCGATCTTTGCGAGCTCCTCTCGACATGAAAGTAGAGAGGTCTCCTACAGGAAGCGAGATTGGCATGCCGGTCGAGTCGAAGACGAGAACGACAAGAAGATACCATCTGTGAGAGATACGATACGATTAGACTCGAATTGCGAAAAGCGGAAACAAGCGAATTCGAGCTCACCCCATGCAGCAAGTCAAGAAACCGAAAGCTCCTGCGGCCTTCATGATACCGGTGAGCATGCTTGTGCGTCCGAGCGCCAATTTGATGTCTAGACCTCAAGCGATGAGAGTTAGCGGTGGTACACCTACAGGCAGACAAGCAACTGCTACTCACAGAGCGCAGCTAAGAGCCAGAAATCGACCTCCAGGAACGTGAACAAAAGAACGAATACGACATTTCTGCGCCGTTGAAACGTCTGATTCAGCTTGGATCAAAAACCGAAGAAAACTTGACGGACTCACGTGCGGAGCGAAGCGATCGTGTAGATGAGGTTAAGAATAGCCCACCACACGAGATAGAGGCCGACTAGAGTGTCAAAGGAAAAGAATGGCTCGATCAGCAGGGAAAGAAATTTAGGAGAAAAAGATATAAACTCACTTCCGCCATTGTAATCAGCGGTCGTCCTGGAGCAGCGACATGCGTCAGTTCATAGTCATTGTACAGAAGCGTTTAAGTGAAAATGAAGTGGCTCACGCTCCGACAGCCGTGGCGACTCCTTGTTGCGGCTGAAGCAAAAAACCGAAGGAGAGCCAGAATGATCCGAAAGTGAAGAATACGACGACAGTGAAGGTACTACAGAGACATGAAAGTATCAGCCGCTATATCCAAGCCATACACGATAGGTCGCTCCAATCCTCAGCCTTGCAGCCGAAAACTGCGAATTTGACTTCTTTTCGAGCAGGACTTACTTTCCGAGAACCCATTCAAGGATAGCAGCGACCACGAGACCGAGTCCACCCATGAAAATCATCGCCCCGACAAGAGTTGGTGCAGCAAGCGTCGTTGTATCTAGCGAAAAAGAAAGAAACGAATGAAAGAAAAGGATTTTGAAGTTAGAGTTTGCTCTCGAAGCGATCGAGGCAGAGGACAGCTTACTGGCCCAGCCCATCAAGTAGCATGAGAAAGGCGTCAAACATAACAAGAAAGAAGCGATTCCGAGCGGGGTAGGGTTAGCGAATCGTTTCGCAAGGTCTCCTTTCGATTTACGTCCTCCGGGTTCGAGGTAGAGACGTTCGAATTGCTCTTGAGTTAGTTGGATCTACGATAAAGAGACGTAGAGAGCAATGTCAATGTCCAGAACCTCGAGGAAGTCAAGGGAGAGTTGAATCAAAATGAGGGGAAAACCGATTTCGCAAAACGACACCGACGAAAGGAGCTTTTCCCGATACAGCTTACCGCCGTTCTTGTAGCCGGAGTAGAGAGCGAAGACGAAAGAGAGTAAGCTCACCGAGATCTGACGACCCATAGGTGCGCCTCCTTCGAGTAGATCCCGATTATCGACATCCGACATCGCGGTGTGGTGAGCTTTCTCGTCACCGGGAGTAGTAGGTAGATGGTTTGCTGAGCTTGTCGAAGGTGCAGACATTGAAGCGATAGAGAATCAGAGAGAAAGGAAATCCGAGAGAGTGAAGTTGGAGAAAGGAAAGGAGGAGCGAATCTTTCTCTAAACCGGAAGTTGGAGCGAGCAGATGACTTTTTTTCTCTGCTAGTTCTCTCTCTACCGTTGTTTCCGATCAAGGATCTCTCGAAGCTCTTGCCGCGCGAGCGACTTGTATTGAGCCCCACAGAGCGAAAGAGAGAGAGATCCGAAGAGGTAACGTGATGCTTTTGTGCGAAATCGAGGAATGAAATTCTCAAGGCTAATCGAGGGGAAACTTGAAATTTGGCTACTTTCGCTCGAGTAGCGAGACTATTGCAGCTGGTACCTTTTGCGATCGACACCCTAACCCAGCTGATAACCTGTGTTCGCACGAAAAGTCTTGCTATTTCTTTCCCCTCTTCTCCTGCCGCTTTCTAGCGTTGCTTTCTGGTCGGAACGGCCTCTGTTTCTGTAGCAGTAGTGCTGTGACACCCGAAGAAGCAGAATCTAGCGTCGCAGAGTCACATTCTGTAGCTAGCCTCGGAAACTTTGAAACCGCACGAGCTCAGTTTTCCACCCGATCGCGGCACGCTTGAATGCTCAGCTGAGGTGGCTAGCGTCGGAACGAAGCTATTCCTTACTGTCTCGGACAATGGGGACCGTGAGGAGAGCAGAGCGAAGCGCGGAAACAGGTTTACGAGAGCGAATTTTCGTAAGCTCTGTTCCTTCGCAACTCTTTTGCTTGTACATCGTTCGTCTCGCCATGGCTTCCAACGGTCATGGTAGCGAGCCACAGAGCTCATAGCCTCGTGTTCGTCAGTGTGATTGTACCGCAGAAAGTACCGACGAAAAAACCACCTTCTCAGCGAAACGAAATGACTTCGAATTGAGGTACGGTACGAGCGATAAAGCTCTTCATGCCGAGGCTTGTAGTCTATCATCTCCACACTTTGATCTCGTTTCATCAGCTGATACGGGAGCTGGGGTCTGTCGAGTCCAAGGGGTTCTCGCTCTTTTTCAGTCGAATTAGTCCGTTTCAGAAGGCTTTCTTTCTCCGCCCCCTCCACCACTTCCGGTTCCGAAAGCAGTTCGGAAGTTTTGAACCTCTAGTCCTACTACAGCTGAAGGCTTCTATCAGCGTTTCTCGGCAGCGCCACGTCGTCCCCCACTTGACTTCAACTTCTCCGCACTCAAGTTTCAAGTTTCGAACGGAAAGAAACTCTCCTCGCTCCTCAGTCGATAAAGTCCAACCCTCTACACTCTTCTACTCTCTTCTCAACTACTCGACACATCCCCATCCAAGCTATGTCCGCAATCTTGGACACGATCAAACAAACAATCTCGCACGTCGAGAACACTTCGACTTCAACTTCTCCCTCTCAATCTCAACAGCAACAACCTCAATCCCACTTTGAGATCGCTCAAGCTTTCTGTAACAGTCTCCAAGCTGCCTTCGATGCGAAAGATGTCGATGGAATCATCAAGCACTTCAGGGAGGACGACGGTTGGTGGAGAGATATCTTGGTGAGTGCTTCTTTCCTCTGTTCTTGACTTTGAAAGTGTAGCTCATTGACTGATACGAGATTATATGGACATAGACTATCGATTTCGACTTCAACTCGCTCAAAACTTCGGAGATTCGAGGACATTTGACTAAATACGGAGTTCCTGCGATTCACCAACTCAAACCTATCCGACCTCAAGATGCCAAATTCGTCGATGGTGCTGGATGGCTTCAAGCTTTCACGACCTATGAGACCGCCGAAGGTCGAGGTCGAGGTTTCCTTCGATTGAAAGAGTCTTCTCCCGGTGCCAACGATTGGAAAGCTTTCATTTTCTTCGTGAGTTTCCTCTTTTCTTCCCTGCTCAAATCCTCGAGGTCATACCTGACTCTCAATCTTATCTACAATTAGACCGCTTTGTGGGAGATCAAAGGTCACGAACCTTACTCTCACGCTCGTCGACCTCTCGGAGCTGAACACGGTCTTCACGAATCTGCCGACAACTGGCTCGATCGACGCAAGAAGAAGGCAAAGTTCGAGGAAGAAGACCCTACCGTTCTCATCGTTGGAGGAGGTCAAAACGGTCTCATGCTCGCTCGCAACATTGGAGTTCTCGGAATCAGCACTCTCGTCGTCGAGAAGAATTGTCAGTTTAATTTTCTCACAGCTTGAAATTACCGACTGTTGCTGACATTCACCTCTCTTTCGTAGCCCGTGTCGGAGACAGCTGGCGTCGTCGTTACCACTCACTCTGCTTACACGATCCCGTTCGTTTTCTTTTTTCGATCTTCTCTTTCACTTTCTTTGGCTGATTCAGCTCAACCTTTACTCGACTAGGTATGGGCTGATCACTTTGCTGGACTTCCTTTCCCCGACGAATGGCCCATCTGTGAGTTTTAATTTCTTCTACCTTCTGAGCTGTTTCGTTGAACTAAATATCGAACCTTCGCAGACACTCCCAAGGACAAACTCGCAAACTGGATGGAACACTACGCCGAAATCATGGAGCTCAACATCTGGCTCGAATCGACCATCGAACGCGATCCCAAGTTTGATCCTCAGACGAAAACTTGGACCGTCAAAGTCAACCGCAAAACTGGTCAAGATCGCACTCTCAAGGTCAAGCACCTCATTCTCGCTACTGGATTCTCTGGAGAGCCTCGTCTACCTACTTTCCCGATGGACGAGTTCAAGGGAGTCATTCACCACTCTTCGCAACATCCAGGTTGCGCTGGTCAAGGTTGGGAAGGAAAGAAAGCTATCGTCGTCGGCTGCTGCAACTCTGGGTGAGTCGACTTTCCCTTCTCTTTGAGTCCTCGAGAAGTTACTGACGATGATTCGTTGTTCGAGTAGCCACGATATCGCTGCCGATTTCTGCGAAAGTGGTCTCGATACGACTATGGTTCAACGTTCTCACACCTATTTCGTGCGTTACAGTCCTCCTTTCTCTAGTTCAAGTCGCGGTAAAGCTGATCTACATCTCTAATACGACAGATGAGTTCGAAGCACGGTATTCCTGGACTTCTCAAGGGCGTCGTAAGTGTTTCTTTTCTTCCTTTCCTTTTTTTTACTCCTTTCTGAAGTTCCTCTTTCGTCAAACGCAGTACGAAGAAGGAGGACCTCCTACAGACGATGCCGATATCATGCTCACTTCGCTGCCTATCAACGTCCTCGAGGAGTTCCACGTACAAGCTACCAAAGATATCGCCGTACTCGACAAGGACATTCTAGATCGTCTCGCAAAGGGTCAGCTTCGACTTTCTTTCATTCTTTTCGTCTCTTTCACTCGAGACTGACTTCGCTTTGTGCAATCCTCCAGTCGGCTTCAAGCACAACCCTTATCCTGGAGGTCTCTTCATCAAGTACTTCCGAGACGGAGGTGAGTAGAAAACTTCGCAAATTAACGTTCGAAACCGAAACTGATCCAACCTTTCTCTCTTCGACGCCTACAGGAGGATACTACATTGGTGTCGGCGCTGAAGAGATGATCGCTGATGGCAAGATCAAGATCAAGCAAGGAGTCGAAATTGAAAAACTCACCTCGAAAGGAGTCCTTTTCAAAGACGGTGAAGAGAAGGAAGCCGACATTATCGTTCTCGCTACTGGATACACCTCGCAACGTGAGACGATTGCCAAGATCATCGGTAACGACGTCGCAAAACGAGTTGGAACACTTTGGGGTCAAGACGTAAGTTCTTTCAATTTTCTGATCTCATTCTTTCGCCCCTCCTTCTGCCTGCTTCCCCGTTCGTTAACGCGCATCGTGATCTGACTCCTTTCCCTTTCGTTAACTCACGTCGTGAACAGTCTCAAGGTGAGATCCCATCTGTATGGCACAACTCGGGCGTTCCGCACTTCTGGCTTCAATCAGGCAACCTTTTCCAAGCTCGCTGCTTCTCGTAAGGACTTCTTTGTTCACTTTTTCTCGCTGTCCGCCACACGAGCTGTTCGCTAACTTTGCTTTCTTGGCCGTTCACAGAAAGCACCTTGCAACTCAAATTCATATGATCGAGCTCGGTCTTCGAACGCAAGATCCCGAAGCTACTATGTACAAGGATACTAAAGATCCTCGCTTCTAGATCATGGGCTTGATGTACCTCACTCCCTCGCCTTCTCCCGATCCTCAATCTGCCCGTTTTCACTTTTTTTCTTTTCGTTTTCTCTGGTTTCTTCTTCTTTTGTCATCTTCCGCCACTTTCTATCAGGTCCGTTCTTGTACAGTAGCTTTGAATCGAAACAAATCAGTTAGTCAGTAGTGCAATCAGTTCCTCTCTTCTCTTCAGCTTGTCCCCTTTATGCTGAGAGTAATTTTACCTTTCAATTCTGCGATTGTGAGAAACACTCGACCGAAATCGTTGCTCGTCTGAACGAAGCGAAGAGCTTCCGAATGACCTATACAGTGCGTTCTGCGGCTTAGTCAACGCCGGACCTTTGAGTGTAGAGAGGAGAGAAACGTTTGACTGCCCGTTTGATCCTTGTTTCCACTTTTTCTTCGCAATCATTATAGAGTCTGAGGGGCTAAGACCGTGCTTGTTCCACCTGCTACTCGTCACATTTGCCAAATCCACGAGTAAGGCGAGAAATGAGCGTGTGGAAGCTGAATCGTAGGACGCAAGAAGACTCGAGCTCGATCACGTCTGCAAGCAGGAGTCAGTTAGCCAGAATAGTAATGCGACCAAGTTGAATCGACTCACACAGCGTTGAAGACCGCGTGAAATAGTAGGAGAAGAAGAAAGAGACACCGAGTAAGGGTCACGAAAACGAAAAATTGGCTTGAGGAAGATTCTGAGCTTGAGCGCTTGAGCCTTGCAGTCCTGGCTTTCGGTTCAACGACAACGAAATGACGAAGGGAAGAAGCAGGTAGGAGAGAAATTGAACCGCTCAGAGTCGAGAGGACAAACCTGAATCTGCGAAGCGTCTCTACCTCGAACCCGGAGGACGTAAATCGCAAGGAGACCTTGCGAAACGATTCGCTAACCCTACCCCGCTCGGAATCGCTTCTTTCTTGTTATGTTTGACGCCTTTCTCATGCTACTTGATGGGCTGGGCCAGTAAGCTGTCCTCTGCCTCGATCGCTTCGAGAGCAAACTCTAACTTCAAAATCCTTTTCTTTCATTCGTTTCTTTCTTTTTCGCTAGATACAACGACGCTTGCTGCACCAACTCTTGTCGGGGCGATGATTTTCATGGGTGGCGGACTCGCCTTCAGATACCTCGCCGTGGTCTTCAAGTCGGAAGTGCTTTTCTCGCCTTGCAAATGTCTTGGATTTCGACGATAGAGAATGCTACAGAATCATCCTTTGATTGACTAGAACCACGAGGTTAGCGCTTCCGTAATTGACGTCGATGACTAAAGCTCGATCAAGAGGAACTCACACGACTGTCTCTCGAATTCCGTTCGACTCCGTAAGCTCTCGTCAACGTCGCTACTTTCTATCATTCATTGTCGTTTCATTCCGAACAAGCCTGGTATAACCTTCGTGAAAGCGTTCGTGACTACCTCCGAGACCTGTTCAGCTGCATGAGTTGCAGTTGCGAGCAGATCGGTGTCGGATTGGACAATTTGCAAGTTCGTCGGTTTCGAGGAGCCTTCTTCGACGGGTGGAGACGAGGGTGAAGGTCGCCGACGATTACGAGAAGAACGAGATCGATGTGAAGGAGGAGGAGAAGAGGTTGGCGCGGAAGAAGAGGTCGAAGGAGCGAACGTTCTTTCGGGGGAAGCGGCAGGTCGAGGTTTGCGACGACTCGAAGGAGACCGATTTACTGAAGCTACAGGTCGAGGAGCTGTTAATGCTCGCTGGTCTTGACTTGTCGTGTCTTTTGTCGATCTGTGAGCTAGGGAATCTGGAGGAGCGGGCGAAGATGATTTGGCGACATTGCGGTGAGCGCGACGAGAAGCAGAACGAGGAGCGACTGTGAGGCGATCGAATCAGCACAAAGTCAGAAATTTGGTTCGATGACAGAGACTCACATAGTTCAGATGGAGGCTTCGTAACGTCCTTTCGACTTTCCCTCCTCATCGAATTAGTTTCAACCTCACTTTCCTCGTACACGGCTCGGGTAGACTCGGGTATCGACTCAGGCGAGTGGGCTCTGGGGTTCCCGACGTCGTAGTGACTGCCATCCTCCTCCCGCATGCGCTCGAGATCTGGATACCTTGGAGTACTTTTCCGTTCCCTCAACTTTTTCTTCTTTCCTTTCTCAAATCTGTCCTGGTCTTTCTCACGTTCTTTGTCTCCTCGATCCTTCTCCATCGACGCCAACTGATGCGCCTTGGCTTCTTCCTCCAGCTTCTGCTCCATCTCGACCTGAGCCATTCGGATTCTTTCCATCTCAGGTTTCCATTCTTCCCACTCCCTCACTCGACTCTTCCTTCTTCCCGTCCCTGTGAAAGGCAACGAGTTGGATCTCGTCGTTCGACGCCGGCCTCTGTGCTCACTCGAAGGGGAAGAAACTGTCGAATCGAGTAAATCCCACTTTTCTAACATTCGGCGAGTCGCTTCGTCGGCTGATAGGTATTCTTCATCTTCGGCGGAAGGAGGCACTCTGCTTCGGGTCTGACGACTCCCAGAGCGACTTGGCGGTATGAAGTCGAGAGGTGCGGGCGAACGAGATCGAGGTTGAATTGGAAGAGAGCGACGAGGTGGGAGACACGTAGAGGGTGGAGATTCATCCCTGGGGCCTTCAGCCTTCTGCTTCCGTCGACGAGGCATCTTCTTGGGAGCTTGAAAGATGTAGGACGAGAGATGGGACGGAAGAGAAATGCACGAGGGAACGAGCAACGAGGTCGAGGTTCTCCGAAGAACTTCCGTGGGAGCCTGAGCGCAATTCCTTCTCCCTCGTCAATGAGCTCTATTCGTTGAGACGTCCATACACCATCCGAGATGAAGCCCATCGGGATCAAGAGCCGGAGAAATTGAGAGCTGAGAACTGAGACTGAGCAGAAAAGAATACGTTGAATGATTCGACAGCATTGTCTGGAGCCTGTGCGAGTGAATCACAAATCAGTGGGTCAGCATTATTGTTCTCCTTGTACGTAGTCTAGCGGATTGCAGTACGAGAATAAGAGGGACGTAGAGACAGGAAGGGATCAGGGATTATATTGTCGATCGTTGACTCTCACTCCGAGTCCAAAGACCCGGCGAAGGGGGACTCGTGCTATTAAAAGCAGGAGGAGAGTCCAGTCCAACCCGTGAGAGTTGAACGGATTCAGGCGCAAATTATAAAAAAACATCATGTTTGAAAGAGAGAGGGAAGGGAAGGAAGAGGAGAGAGGGAAAGAGAAGAAGCTCACGAGATAGCGAGCTGCTTAAACTTGAAGCCTGAGCTGTTGAGAGAGGTAAAGGTGAGGTCGAGTTGAGTTGGCGTAAAAGGAAGAGAGAAAAGGAAAGAGGTTGAAACTTGAGAAGTGGTTTCAAGTCTCTCTCATCTTTGCAAATTCGTTTGTAGGTGAAAGCGAGACGATACACTTGAAACAAGTGGCGGATGGCATGCGAAAGAAGGTAGAAAATTGGGAGAGGTAAAGTCGCTCGAACAAATCTCTAAAAATTCATATTCATTCTTCGCAAGAGCTAGTGAGCCGTTTCCTCTTCCGAAGAAAGCTGTCTGTAGCATCGAGAATTAGATTCCTGTACAGAAGTACGATACACAGTAGTATATCACGCTCTCGAGGAGGTCAATCTCCTCCTCTCCCTTGCCTCCAACCCTCTCTCTCTTCTAGACATTCCATCCACGCCATCGCTACCGTGACCCAGAAACTGGGCTCGTAGCCTGATCGATCGATTAATTCTGTCGATAGAGTGAGAGTACCTTTCGAAGGTGAAGGGAACAGACTACCCGAAAGCGAAGGAGAAAAGAGCTTAGATTGAAATTGATAGCTGAAGAAGTAGATAGACTCACATCGGTTGGTCTTCCTCAAAGTACATGATCACACTCTGTGAATCCTCTTTCGTCTCTTTCGACTCGTCGTCGTCGTTCGTCCAGACACAACTCCACTTCTTTCCCTCTTCGACGACTAAACTCCTCAGTCGATTCAATACTCGAGAAGTAACGCTCTTCGGATGCTGTTGCAGTAGTTGAGTCTCTAGCTGAGGAGGTAGGAAGGGCTGTAAGCGGAAACTGGCGAGTTGAATGGAATCGGGAGGGACAGAGAGATTTATAGGAGGAGGAGAACTAGGAACTGAAGTCGACAGCGGGTTCCTTGAATCGCTTGTCGCCATCGATGAGACAGAGGATACGTCGGTGGCGGAACTGCTCGCAGGGTCTTGAGAGAGAGAAGGGGTCATATCGACTCGATAAGTTGCGGATTTCGGTCGAGTTTTTCGTTTCGAAGGTTGCGAAGGATTCGGATTAGCTAGAGTCGGGGTCAAGGGATCCGTCTCTTCGTCTTCGTTGAGAGATATGGTTGAACTGGCTGCGAGATTGAGAGGGGAAGGTCGAGGAGATTTGAGATTCCGCCGCTGGGTTCGAATCGAAAGCTTGAATTCGAGATGATCTGATTCTTCTTTCTTGTCATCTGATGGGCTTGCGACATCGATGATGGGGATGTACTGATCGTCTGGAAGAGAGGGAGAACGAAGAACGAGGTATTGAGGCCAAGGAGGAGAAGTTTTCGAAGTCGAGCGAAGAATTGATTGTCGAGGTCGATGAACAGAGAAGCGAGGCGAATGATGAGCGTCCTATGATTGATGAGATGGGTGAGTCAGCTTCATGTGCGAGCAGTTCCGCTCGTAGGAGGATAAAGAAGGACAGCAAGCTGAGCTGAGATAGGGCTGAGAATTGGAAAACTTCGATGCGAGAGGGAAAGTGCAAAGGAAAGCTCACGAGAACGGTCGATACGATCTCTTCCTCTGTCAATGAGCGAGTCTACAAAGCGATCGAGTTGGTCAAACGAGAGTTACGGAACGGAGTGAGAAGAAGAAGCTCACTTTGGACCAAATCAATTTCCCTGTAGTTGGATCTTTGACGGTGACTACTTCTTTACCATCTAGGTACTCACTCCTACGATCGATGTAAAGGTGAGCAGGAGAGTCGCTTGAGGGGAGAGGAGGAACGAGGGTTCAAGGGGAGGAGAGGAGAAGCTCACGATTCTAGTCGATAGGAGCGTGTGGTCATACTGCTAGGAGATTGTTCAGTGTTCTGGGTTGCTTTCTGTAGTCGCAGAGGTTGTGGAAGAGGGCAAACCGATTCATTCAACTCCTTTCTTCTGAACCATTCACTCAGAATACTTCTACGCGATTCAAACTAGTCAGAGATGTCCACAGAGCCTCTAGGTGCCATCAAGGTACGTCCCAAGCTGTCCTTGAACGCTCCCAAGCTGATCCCTCGTCCTGTAGATCGATCGTCTCTCTTCCCTCCCTCCCGAGATCCTCTCTACCATCTTCAGCCTCGCATACGGACCCGAACACCTCATTCCTCCACCTCTATCCCGAGCCCTCCTCCCATACTGCCGTCAAACTCTCTACCGCGACATACGTCTGACAAACTTCGGCTCACTCTTTCTACTCTTCGCAACAACTCGCGGCAGTCCTGCCCTCGGCTCTCTCATTGTCAAACTCAATATTAAAGCTCTACGAACCGGTGATAATACCAATGCAGGACTCCGACAACTTCTCAAGTGTCTCCCATCTCTTCGTTCTCTCTCACTCCCTGGTATCATCGGATCTTCCTTCTCCAACGTCTTCGACGAATCCATTTCCACCGATATACCTCTCCTCGAATCACTCTCCTTCACAGACATCGACGTAAAACCGGTCAATATTCGGCGCGTCACCAAAATCTTCAGATTGAAACGCCTCAAATTCCGGTTTCTTTCTCGCAAGGACTGTTTCATCGCCGCGGAGGAGGGGGACGATCAAGCAGATAAAGGCTCGCTGGATAGTCTCGAGGAGCTGGCTCTCGAATACTTGGGGAGGGAAGAAATTGGTCCATGGAATCGCCATCTCGCAAATTTCGTCGACTCATTCCCTTACCTCACACGCCTCACTCTAGAGACTCACTCGGTTCCGCTAACCCAAGATTTTCTACGAGATTTGGATCACCTGAGTACTCGACTGAAGTCTCTGACACTCAAATCATGGGAGAACGCTGTCCTCGACCAACTTTGGGGTGACCTCTTTCCTCGGTTCCAGAAGCTCGAACGTCTCGACCTCGGTGACTTCCCAATCTCCGCCGCCATTATCTCGCATATTGGTCGACTACCTCACCTCTCGTACCTACGTCTAGGCAAAGAATCGCAAAACATTTTCAAAGAAATCGCAACTCCCGAATCACCGCTACGAGCTTCGAAACGAATCGGTTCCCTCAAGACTCTCGTACTAGATTCTGAATCTATGGATATAGGGAAGAGGGTGGATATCGCTAGCAAAGTGGGAGATTGGAGCTGGAGCGGACTCTGGGGCGACGGGTGGCGAGAACCTTCATTCTACCCGTGGGAAGATTACCCGACGGTGCTGGACTTCTTGGTCAGCATTATGGCCGAAAAGGGAATCAAGGTGACGGGTAACATGTTTGAACTGGCCAAATTCCGGGAACTAGCGAATCTGGAGCGAGGTAATCGACTGGTTCTCGAAACTTACAACTCGAAAGACCTCGCCAAGTACAAAGATGTCACAACCTCGGAGAAATTCTCCTTCAAAGTGCCGAATATAGATGTCGACAGCCTCGATCCTGAGAATCTCAAGCTCATCAAGATTGATTTACCGGAGCAAGATTGGTTTCAATTTAGTTTGGAGTGACTGATGATGGCCGGAGAAGATTGAAGAGAAACGGGAGCGTTCAATTCGTATGGAGAGACAGTACCTTTCATCGGAGCTTGACGGAATAGGAGGTAGAAAATGAGAGAAAGAGTTCGTCGAACGACGCACCTTTCGCAGCTGTGGATCGAGTGAGTACTCTACATACTCTTCCTAGCCTATGTTGAGTTACTGAAACTCCTCACTGCAGATTATCGTGCTCTACAAGCGGCGCAAACACCTCTCAAGCTAACTCGTCGTCCTTCAGACCGATCGACTCTCTGCCCTCCCTCCTGAACTCCTCAAATGTCTTTGACCTCGCTCACGACCCTGCGTAGCCGCTCACCACAGAATCCCTTTCGAGAACCTCTTTTCCTTACTTCCGCCGTAACATCGACCGACAAATCACGATTACTTCTACCCGCCCTTTCCAATCTCCTCGAGACCTTGAAACTCTCCCCTCTCTCGGCATTCTCACAGTCCCCTTCGACGCATATGAAAGATTGGAGGGCGCAACAGGCTATCGTTGTTGTCCATCACCTCTCCTCCCTTCATTTCCTTTCGATTCATCAGCTGGAGACCTTCACGCGAAGTGGTTCGTTCCTCGGCCCAGTCGCTTCGACAACTGGAAGTCGGGAATCTCGAACCAATCGTTATAGCAGGAAGGAAGAATAGAGTCGAAGTTAACGGCTCCTCGTTCGAAGCATTGAGAATATGGAAAATGGCGAAACTGGAGGAAGTGAATCGATTGGTCCTACGAGCTTATCATTCGAAATCTTTCGACGAGTACATTGTCGTGAAAGCCGCCGAGGAGGTCAACCTACGTCTTTCTCCAAGCTCGACCTCGACCGACTCGATTCCGAGAATCTGAAACTCGTCAAGATCGATCTACCGGAGGAGGATTGGTTTCAGTTCACTTTGGAGTAGGAGAACCGCCAAGGAAGTTGGACTGAGGTAGGAGAGAAGGGAGTCGGGGGATAGGCGGACGTAGTCGTGTGATCGAGGTCTGTTGGAACGAGTGCTTGAGTGTGTGGTCGTCAAAGAAAGTGGCATTTCGAATCTGAGCAGTTTTTCACTTTCGCAAACATTTCAAAGGAGCTGTCCTTCTTTCTTCACTCAGATTTTCACACGTTGTACGGAGTCTATTCAGCCCCTTTCGAGCCCTGTATCGAGTGCGAGAGTCGAGAACACTGCAATCCGAGTTCGAGCCAATCGAAGCTTGTACATTGCGAAAGCGACAAATCGAGGAATTTTCGGGAATGGTTACTAGACAGCGTACTACGAAACAAGATCGCTTTGTATCTGACTGAACAAAGCTCAGATGTTTTACGAGCCCGAGGACCCGAAAAGTTATTTTTCGCGCTCGATCTTCGCTTGACGTCCGTCGTCGATCCATCGGTGAAAGTGCTTTCAGAGTTTCATTTTTCCCCTCTCTCACTTTCCTCTCTCTTTCCCCTCAACTCAGGACGCGAGAAGAGAATGACTTCTTACGCATCAGCTACCGCTGCTTGGACACCTCCTAAACTCGAAGCTCACCCAGATCCTTCACTCCTGACAACTTCGACTGATTCCGATTCAGTTGGCATCAAATCGACCAAAGACGCACTCGAATACACACCTCCTCTCACTCCTCCTATCACTACTGAAGATCAAGATAAACTCTCAAACCAGCAGGAGAAGAAGAAGGAAGAGAAAGATGAGGAAGCGATTCCAGGTTCAGTGTTTGATCATGTTATACCTGGAGTTAAAGTAATGGAAACTCGTCAATTACCTGATGACTTGGAGAAGAAGATTGCTAAACCTTGTCAGTACTCACTCTCCTCTCCTCTCGTTTGCCCTCTTCTCTCTCTCTCTCTCCCCCCCACATTTCCCTCTCTCCTCTCTCTCTCTTTTTCGATTCGATCGACTTGCAACCCACTTTCTACTTTTCAGCAAAAGCTGACCATGTACCCTATGATCGATTACACCCAGATATGGCAAGAGCAAACATTGCAGCATCAGTCGAAGAACCCAACGGAACTTTGAAAGGAGATTGGGCTAAAAAACACAAACATCAATCAGTTTTAGCTCAACATGTAGATTTCTTTTTGAGACCTGAAGCGGATGGAATTTTATGGCCTTTGGATACTTGGAGAGGGTTCAGGAAAATGGGTTACTCGTTCTTTTGGTGTACTTTCGCAATGACGTGAGTTTTCATATATTTTTTCCCACTCTTTGTCTTCTTCTTCTCTCTCTCTCGAAAGCCTTGGTTGTAGAGAGGCAATAGACTAATCAACTTTCGAATGGAAACGATACGAAATTCAGGGTTATTCACGTTTTCTTCACTTGGTTCACTTCTTCAAACAAAATCCTCTTCGACCCTCTCTTGCGAGTAAACACCAACAACGGTCACCGTGCTAAACACGGTTCAGATACCGGAGTAATCGATACAGAAGGTAGGTTCGTACCTGCTAAATTTGAAGAGATTTTCGCAAAATTCGACGAAGACAAGAAAGGAGGTTTAACTTTTACTGAAGGAGTTAAAATGGTACATGCTTTGAGAACTGCTTGTGATCCTATCGGTAAATCCTCTCCTTTCTTTCTCTCTCTCTCTCTCTCTCGAGAGTGTAAGCTTTTTCTTGTCGTGGTAGTGTACTGACGAGAATTGAATGAGAGTATCTAGGTTGGGGAGCAGCAATTTTTGAATGGGCGAGTACTTATTTATTAGTTTGGCCTCAAGATGGTATCGTAGATAAAGAATCTATCCGTTGTGTATTCGATGTAAGTTTTAAAACTCCCCACTCTTCCTTCCTCTCTCTCTCTCTTTTCCGAGTTTGAAAACTCACGATTTCTCGAAAAATGTATTGTAGGGTTCAATTTTCTACGTAGTTGCGAAATTGGAACGTCACCGAGCTAAACAACATGCAGAGAAGAGGAAACGAATGACTTGGTTACAATGGATCGGAGATTCTATTCCTGGACCTTGGAGAGTTTTCACTAGAGGTTGGAAAAAGGAGAACAAGGCTGGTAATACTGAAATGATTTGGAAATTTGATTAAGATACAAGGACACTTGGGGTTTTTTTGTAGACGGAGACAAGCGGAAAAGGATGGGGATGGTTTTCATCTGAAGGGAGGAGGAGAACAAAAAGGAAAGGAGGAGGTTAGTGGGAGTAAACAAATTTGCAAAATTTTCATCGAGTTATTTAGCAAGCAGCTTTTCTGTCGTCTGTTCGTAATCTTTCAGTTGTTTTCCTTTGGTATGTTTAGTATCGTTTCTCGCAAATCTAATTTCACGAGCAATCACACTTGCGAGAGAAGTCTGAGAGTTGAGAGAACAATACAGAAGATTCTTTTTTGTTTCCAAGATCAAAATTTTAGGAGGGGTTTGCGATTCGTTACATAGTTCGAAAGAGAGAGAGAGAAAAAAGGGATGTGCAGATAAAGCCGAGAACGAGAACGATATATAGGGGGAAAAGAGGTAAGAAACGGTATTGAAAAGAGGTCATGAAAGATGAAAACATAAGGGTGGAGTGAAAGGTGGTCGGTCCTATTCAGTAATAGTTTTTAGTTTTTTTACTTCCTCATTCTCCTCCTCCTAGCTTCCGCAACTCTCCTATCTCTCTCACTCAATTGAGCTTCAGTACTAGGTCCAACCAAAACTCCTCCTTTCTTTGCTTCTTTTTTACCTTCTTCCCAAATCCCTTCGGCAATACTCTCAACTCCTTTCAACCTAGGACCTCTAACTACTTTCCTAGGAGTGTAAACTTCTGCAGGTCGGTTGAAATTGTTTGGATCCCATTTTTCTTTTTGTAAACGGTTCTTTTCGGTAGTTTCTTTAGTTTCTTCCCATTTCTCTTGCATTCCAACTTGCATATTTTTGAAAGCTTCAGTGAATGAAGGTTCTTGAACGTAGTTTGGATCTCCTGGTTGAGGTTTAGGAGGAGGAGTGGGAATTGAGAGGAGGGAACGGATTGAAGGAAGTTTCAAGACTGATGCTTGGAAAAGTGAAAGGAAATTGTTCGTGGTCCAATATAACAATAGAGCCTGAAACGAATCAGGGATCAGTAATTTGCAAGAGAGAGAGAGAGAGAAACGAGTAAGAAGAAGAAGAAGCTTACAGCAGGGAAATAAGCGATCATAGGTAAAGCTAGAACTAAAGCGATTCTGAAAATCATTTTCATATTCTTGGTAGTAGAAGTTTGTACTTGAGTAGTAGAATCTACACCAGTCTCCAAAGTTGCCAGAGTTAAACCGGTTGAAGCTAGTGGTAAAATCCAATAAGGATCCGCTTTAGTCAAATCTTGTACCCAACCGAACCCTTCCGATTGCATACTTTCTAACCCTGCACCACTCAACCCTCTAATCGCGAAAAACATACACATGAACACTGTAGCTTGCGCCAAAGGGAACAACAAGTTTTTCAAAGGGTTGACATTGTTGTCTCTCATTAATTGTTGAGTTTCCATTTGTGCCGCTTGCATCCCTGAATGATCTCCTCTAGCTTTCGCAGCTTTTAATTTTTCCATCCCTTTCAACATTTCAGGTTGAATGATTGCCAACCTGGCAGCGTTCGATTGAGCTCTGATTTGAAAAGGTAACAATCCGAACCTCAAGAATAAAGTTACTACTGGAATTAATAAACACCATTGTAAACCTGGTGTACCTAGGAATGGGAAAGATTCGTGGAGGTGTAAGAAGAGGGATTGTAACCTCATGATTGGGTGAGGTCCGAATGAACCAGAGAGGGAAGAAATGTCGAGAGTTCCGGTAGAGATTCCATCGTAAAAATGTTGACCGACTGTTGAAGTGGTAGTTTCTGGTAATACTGCTTCAGGGGTAGAAGTAGGAGGAGAAGGAGGAGGAGGAGGAGCGATTGAAGATTCGGTAGGTTGACTAGCTAATTGTTCAAACTCTTTCGCCGCTTCTTGTTTCTTGTCTACTGTTGTTGTTGTTGTTGAAGGAGGAGTAGGGTTGTTCCAAGAGATGGTAGGTAACCAAGAGAGTGAATTCGGACTAGATGAAAAGTTTCTAAACTGGTTTCTAGCTACGAATGAAGCCGCGATCGGAGATCTGGGTGTTGTTGCTGTTCTCAGTATTGATCTGGAATTCGAGAGAGTTCACGCGTCAGTCAAGGGTGTTCAATGTAAGGGAATCGGCAAGATGGAGAAAAAGATGAGATGAGAGAAGTTTTTCAACTGACTGAGAGAACAGCAGAGACCTGATGGCCTGCCGAGGTGCTACTGCTGCCATGAACCCCCTCGCTAGAATGAATTGCTTTGTGGAAAAGCAAGATTGAGACAAGTTAAGATCGAATCAAACTGATGAAAATTGTAGTAAGTAATTCAATTGACCTTTTTTGTATTGAATAGAATTGACAAATTGGATTACAAGTTCACTCGCTGTCATCTCGAGATCACTCTCCTTCCAACTCACTCAACTCAATCCCGATCTCTCTAATTGCCCCAAACTCACTCACTCACGCACTCGCTCGATAAACCACGACACCCTCTACACAGTCACTCTCTCTCTACTGAGTAATGTCTGCCTCAACCGCTGCGATTTCAGGTATCCCCTTCCGCAAAATCAACATTGATCAGTACGATGAAGATTTGGTACACCCTTCATCCCTCTACGTACCCGATCCGAGACCTTCTTCCCAAATCTTGAACGACACTCAATCGAAAGAGAAGAGGGTACGTCAACTTTTACAGAGTGGAGATGTTGGTAACGCTTTGAAAGAATGTTTGAGAGATGGGGAATGGCCTTATGGGGAAGATACAGATTTACAAATCAAACAAGCTAAAGTAAGCGACTGAGATCTCTGTCGCTTGATGATGATGTGGGGGGGGTGAACCAACTCACGAGTTTCGGGTGTTTGTGTGTGTATGTGTAGGGTATCGCATTGAATTTAGTATTGTCTGTATTAAACTCTTCAAGATCTACAGATATTCCAAACTTGGTACAAACTCTAACTCCTTCTGAACAAGTAAATTCCTCCTCATCCCTCTTTTTCTCTCTCTCTCTCTTTTTGCTCACTCTTTTTCGAATTTTTGACTTTAGGTAACACTGATGAAATATTTATACAAAGCAATGGAAAACTTGGGAGATTCAAGTGGAAACGCAGTTTTAGGTTGGCATGAAAAAGTAACTAACACCTCTCTCTCACTTTTTGTTACTCCTTTTCCTCCTCTGTCATTTTTCACTTACTTACGAACCCTCTTTAATACATATAGCTCGTAGAAGTAGCAGGTATCGGATGTATCGTCAGGGTCATGACTGATCGAAGAAGAGTTTAGATTCAACCAAACGTTTGTAGATTGTTCCGTTTCTTCAATGTGTCGTAAAGAAATTGCAAGGATTAAGATCCTTCGGTTATACCCCGAAAATAAATGAGATTTCGCTTCGTAGTTCCAGAAAACGGGAGGCCTGGATAGAGGAGGGAACTCTAGTCAGAGTTGGAGCGAGTTCAGAATCGTTTCCAAGATGTTTGGCCTGCATTCTTCTATTTCAAAAAGATCCAAATCACAAGCAGGACGTAACGACGGCCAAAGACACTGACAATCCGACCACAACGAGCTGTTTTAGCCTTCGAACGTAAGAAAATTTAAGCGTCAAACCGCAAGCAGATTCGCTCTTTTGAGACATTTGCTATGAAAAGTAGAGTAGATGTAAAGAGTATTTCTACAAAGCTCGTTCCGAAAGCTGAAAAGTAGAAACTTTTTGCAAAATGTGCAATCTTTCTCCTCCAAATTCCTCGCCTCGAGTCTCAATTCTCCAGCTTTGGATCCTTCCTTCCCTCCGACCTTATTTCGATCTACCTCATCCTTCTGGTTTCCCCAAGTACTCATTCTCCTCTTTCGTCCCCTCCTGCCTTGAAAATTCTCCTACTCTAAAGTAACTTGATACCAATCCTCCTCCGGTAGATCGATCTTGACGAATTTCAGGTTGTTGAGATCTAGCTTGTCGAGGTCGAGATTAGGAAGACGAGGATTGACCTCCTCCGCGGCCTTCTCAGCGATGTACTCGTCGAAAGATTTTGAATGATAAGCTCGATAAATTAAACGATTCGCTTCCTCCAGTTCGAGCATTCTCCACATCTTCAACCTTTTGAATGATGACCCTCTGACTTGAACTCCATTTCTCCTTCCCGCTTCGAGTAGAAGCTCGACATCCTTGTACTTCCAGTAAATTTGTCCCTCAGGATACCAACCCTGCGACAGGAGCGATATCGAAGCCGCATATTCGCTATTGCCCAAACTAAGTCTGTGCCCAGTTCCAAACGTGGCTGGTAAGGAGTCGACCACCAAAACTTGTAGAGATGTCGTTCTAGACGGACCATCGATGACTGAGAGGAGATCGGCGAGAGTTAATCCGTCGAGATCCGTGAACGGTGCGAGTCTGAGTGTTCGGAGAAACGGGAGCTGTTGCAGATGTTCCGCCAATGGTGAGGAGACTATGCCTCGTCCGAGTTCGAGGTGTTTGAGCCTCTTGAACCGAGGAAGGAGGTACTGACACGAGATGCCGTGAGCTACCTCCAGCTGACCAGATTGAAGGAGTAAAGACTCGATCGTAGTTGATGCAATTGTTAGAGCACTGAGAAAGTTACGATAGTCGGGGAAGTACTCGTCCATTAGGCGGAGCTGATTAATGCGAGGGAAGAACTTGTCGACAAATCGAGCGAGGTTGTCCGTCCAACAACCGGCGTCTCTGAGCCGATTTTTCTTCACAGTCATCGATAGCCTCCTCACATTGGTGCAAGCTTTCGAGAGTGACTCGGCCGGTTCAGAATCGTCGATGGGAACTTGGAAGGAGATTGCTACGCTTTTCAGACCGTCGATGCGCGAGAGGATCTCGGCGTCTGACAAGGAGAGACGTGTGCAGGTGAAAGATAGTGATTCAAGGTTGGGTGTTAGGTGAGGAAGGTTGTCGTAGGTTGGCGTGAAGTCAGGAATGTAATGGAGCGAGAGGGAACGAAGGGAAGGGAGACGAGGGAGAAGCTCCTTGAAACGATGTTGACCTACGTGGCCCCCTGTTATCTAGGAAGTATCAAGAGAGATTGTGAGGCTCCCGAGGGAAGGGTAGGATTGGACGGTCTTGGAGAGTTTCGAGAGTGGGGAATATTCAGAAGTGAGTCGAATTTGTCGGTAAAGGTTCTGACGGAAGTAGGGAAGAAGAGTCCTGGAGAGAGGCTCTTTGAGAGGCTTTTCGGGGTCGTGGGCGAGGTCGAAGATGGTAGAGAGGAGCTCGGGAGGGAGGGAAGAGAGACGATCCATCTAGAGAGCAAAGAGTCAGCTTCTGAAAGTGCATCGATAGCTGAGTACTCACTTTAGCAGTACCTGAGAGCTCTAGAAACATTTCTGCCTGTTCTGTGAAAGGAGAGTGAGGTAAAGGAGGGAGAAAGGGAAGTCAATTGATCAAGAGGGACTTGCTTTCCTCGCGGCATCACTGAGTCGTTTCTGCAGCTTCAATAACTACGTTGATATGCCGCCTAGCCTTAGCAAAGAAACGAGAAAATTATTCGCAAAATTATTGATGTCGACGGAAATTGAGCTCTCTCGCAAGGTCGCTAGCGAGCGCGAGCTGCAAGCTGACTCTCTGATGCGCGCGCCTTACTATCAGAAGTTGTAGATATGAGATAGAGATCGCAAAAAGACATGGCTCAAAGCTTGGTCAGACCAAAGTTGAAAGATACAAACACCCTTTTCTCATTTCCTCCGTTCCAGCTCCTTCCTGGCCCCTTTGAACTCTGTTCCCCCTTGCTTTCCCAAAACCGACTTCTCCAAGCCTGAACCAGTCTCCCGCATCCCCTCGCTGACTGGACTATCCTCCGACTCTCAAGATTCTGCTACTCTAAAGTGAATTGATACCAATCCTCCTCCGGAAGATTAATTTTGACGAGTTTGAGGTTGCCGGGAACAAGTTCGCCGAGGTCGAGGTCGGGGTCGCGAAGTCTAACTCCTCGACGAAAGCTTCTGATCGACTTGATTTGTTCGAGCGTTTGATTCTGGTAAGCGAAGAGAACATGTCGATTCGCCACCTCCAGGGTCCACAATCTCCACCAATCGACCGCTACGTGTATATCTCCTTCGACTCGCACGTCAGTCTCCTTTGCGAGCTCGAGAAGTTGTCGGCACTCCTCCTCCTCGATATTGCTCGAAAAATTTGGCGAATCCCATTCCCCCTTGAAGTACGAATTATCTATCTCCCGCTGCAACAGCATATCTCTAACGTCACACTGGTATCCGATTTTTGGTGCGAAACAATCGAGGATCAGAAGCTCGAGGGCTGGAGGTTTCGTCGAAGCTCGAACGAGGGAGAAGAGGTCTTCGGAAGATTCGAATCCGAAGTGAGCGTCGGGACCTAGGCTTAGAGTTTTGAGAGACGATAGTTGACGAAGGTGGGAAGCGAGATTGGGAGCTGTCGTTCCGTCTCCGAGGCCGAGGTAAGTGAGATTGGGGAAGCAAGGGTAGAGATAGGTAAAGCTGCAGATCGTGCCATAGGGGAGGGCTGGAGTATCGAATTCGAGCTTGGTGAGGTCAGGTACTCCTCCTACGAGAGTCTCGAGGAACTCCTGAATGCTCGGGAAAGTGTCATCGACAAGTTTGAGAGAATGGAGTTTGGGACATCGCTTCGCGAAGCGACTGACTTCCGGGTCCCATTGATCATCATCTCTGTCTGAGTAGGCTTGAGCCAACGTTAACTCCTCGAGGCTGTGCATCGTCGTCGACGGTCGAAGATCGTCGGGTATTTCAATTTTTGAGCTGTAAAGCTTCAGTTCAAGCTTTATAAGCGGTAGGCGGGCGAGTGCGTCGATCTCGTCTGAATTAAAGACTAACGGAGTGTAGGAGAGTGAACGAAGAGGGGCGACGAAGTTGACTTTACTGAACTGCGCCGTTCCGAGGCTGAGGGATTTGAGAGCGGTAAATCCGATCGCAATTGACTTGATTTGAGTGTTTGCTACCCATCCTCCAAAATTGACTGTAAGATCTTGAACGAGCGGGGCGAGAGAGGGAGTTGTCTCAACAGCTGTAAGGAATTTCGAAAGGGGAGAACCAGAGGAGATTCGAATTTGTCGATAGAGATTCTGACGGAAGTAAGGGAGAAGAGTCTTAGATAGAGGTTCTCTGAGGGGCTGTTTGTGGTCGTGCGAGAGGTCAAAGATGATTGAGAGGAGTTCGGGAGGGAGGAGAGAGAGACGATCGATCTAGAGAGCAAAGAGTCAGCTTGAGAGCTTTTACTGACAGCCTAATACGTACTTGAATAGCTTCTGAGCGTTCTGTAGACATGTCCGGTCGATCTACGAGTTTTGAGTGAGGTGCAAGAGGGAGAAAGGGAATTGAATTGATCAAGAGGGACCTGCTCTTTTCTCGGCTTCACTGACTCGTTCCTGCAGCTTTGTCAGCTACAGTGATATACGACCTAGCCTTAAAAAGGAAATTCAAAACGTATAACAAAAATCATCGATGTCGACAAGAACTGAACTCTCTCGCAAGGCCGAAACGCAGCGCAAGCGACGCTGACTCTCTGATGCGCACTCATTACAAGCAGAATCCGAGGGGAAGACCGAAAGCAAAGAGAATTATTAAAGCTTGATCAGACTCGAAAGTAAAAAGTTACGAAACACCTTTTTCCTATTTCCTCGATTCCAGCTCACTCCTCACCTCTTTCAGACCTATTTTCCCTCGGTAGTCCTCTTATTACTGCCCCTGATCTGGAAAAGATTTCACGTGTCTCCTCCCATACTCCAACTTCCTCTATTGTTCTCCTACTCCAGAGTGAATTGAAACCAACCCTCCTCCGGCAGATCAATCTTAACGAGTTTGAGGTTCTCAGGGTCGAGTTCGTCAACGTCGAGCTCGGGAAGAGTGATGATCCCTGCCTTGACGTGGCTGAGCCAGCACTCGAAAGATTTGGTTCGTTGGACGTACAGAATGAGACGATTCGCGAGTTCTAATTCTACTGCTCTCTGAATCGAGATCGCCTCGAACGTATCCCAACTCAGTTCAACCCCACTGTCACTCGCAGCCTCGACCAACTGCTCTAGTCCCTGAATCTCCCAATGTTCGAGATAGGGGATTTCCCAACCATTGACGTGCAAGTCAACCCAATCCTTCCCGACATCCTCGAAGTCAACTCGCCTGCCGATCTTCCCTTTCACAGAATCGATGATCAGAGTCTGGAGAGTACTGATTCGATAAGGACCTTTGACGAGGCAAAGAAGGTCCTCCAGCTCGAGTCCACACAGGTGAGTCCACCTTCCTAGTCGAAGATAAGTCAACTGAGGGAGCTGTCGTAAATAGATGTGAAGCTGATGTGAGACGGTAGATTCTCCGAGATCGAGGTGCTGGAGGCTCTGGAAGCGCGGAAGGAGATGATCGCATGCGATGTCGTCTTCGTCACCCAAATCTGAGGAAGGGTTGAGGGTGAGTGCCTTGAGCTGAATTGATGCACAGTTGAGATGTTCGAGAAGATGTCGGAAGTCCGGGAGAGCATCGTCGCGAAGTGATAGAGAGGTGATTCGAGAGAAGTGGTTGACAAAGAGCGCGAACTCTCGGGTCCAGGAGCACGGGAAGTCGAGAGTGCACTTTCTAATACAGTATAGAGATAAACTTTCGATCAGCTCCAGCGAACCTGAGGGGTTTGATGGTTGTCCCTGGTCGTATTCGCGAAAACGAATCTCGAGGATTTTCAAATGACGGATCTGAGAGAGGAGTTCGAGGTCGCTACTCGGTAGCAGCTGACACGAGTACGAGAGAGAAGTGAGCAGAGGTAGTTGAGGTGGGCAGAAGCTGTAGAAGGTTTCATAGAGAGAGAGAATGAGAGGTGTGGTAATCGTTCGTAGAGCGGGAAGGAGTCGGAGTACAGCCTTAAGAGTCGTACGTAGCTTCAATGTCGACAGTCCGGTAGAAGCGTCGATGCTGTGAACGAGGTCGCCGAGAGAAGAGTTGTTCTGGAGAGAAGAGAGGAGGTTGAGTAAAGAAGGGAGAGAAGAGACGCGAATATCTCGGTAGAGGTTCTGACGGAAATAAGGGAGAAGTGTCTTTGATAGAGGTTCTCTGAGGGGTTGTTCAGGCTCGTGAGCGAGGTCAAAGATCTCTGAAAGGAGTTCAGGAGGGAGGGAAGAGAGACGATCGATCTGGAGGACGACGAGTCAGCTCGAAAGCATTCAAGGACAGCTTGGGACGTACCTTGATGGCACCTAGAGGCTCTGTAGACATCTCTGACTAGTTTGAAACGCGTAGAAGTATTCTGAGTGAATGGTTCAGAAGAAAGGAGTTGAGTGAATCGGTTCGCCCTCTTCCACAACCTCAACGACTACAGAAAGCAATCGAGAACACTGTACAAGCTTCAAGCAATATGACTACACGCTCCTATCGACTAGAATCGTGAGCTTCTCCTTCTCTTCCACCCGCGTTCCTCTTCTCCTTTCAAAGCGCGCCTCTTCAGCTCACCTTCGGGTCGCTTGCAGGAGTGAGTACCTAGATGGTAAAGAAGTAGTGACGGTCAAAGATCAGACTACAGGGAGATTGCTTTGGTCCAAAGTGAGCTTCTTCTTCTCTCCTCGTTCTTCTCCCTCGGCTCCGTAGCTCTCGTTTGACCGACTTGCTTGCTACGTAGACTCGTTCGTTGACTGAAGAAGAGATCGTGTCGACTGTTCTCGTAAGCTCTCCTCCGAACTCTATTCCCTCGCATCGAGTTTTCGATTTCTTAGTCCTATCTCAGCTCAGCTTGTTCCTCTTGATCCTCCTTCGAGCTCCACTGATCAAAAATGGAACTGAAATCACCAATCTCATCAATATAGGATGCTCAGCATTCGCCTCGATTCTCTGTTCATCGACCTCGACAATCAGTTCTTCGCTCGACCTCGAAAACTTCTCCTCCTTGGCCTCAATACCTCGTTCTTCGTTCTCCCTCTCTTCCAGACGATCAGTACATCCCCATCATCGATGTCGCAAGCCCATCAGATGACAAGAAAGAAGAATCAGATCATCTCGAATTCAAGCTTTCGATTCGAACCCAGCGGCGGAATCTCAAATCTCCTCGACCTTCCCCTCTCAATCTCGCAGCCAGTTCAACCATATCTCTCAACGAAGACGAAGAGAGAGATCCATTGACCCCGACTCGAGCTAATCCGAATCCTTCGCAACCTTCGAAACGAAAACCTCGACCGAAATCCGCAACTTATCGAGTCGATATGACCCCTTCTCTCTCTCAAGACTCTGCGAGCAGTTCCGCAACCGACGTATCTTCTACCTCATCGATGGCGACAAGCGATTCAAGGGACCCGCTGTCGACTAAACCTCCCACTTCTCCTTCTTCTCCTCCTCCGACAAATCTCTCTGTCCCTCCTGATTCCACTCAACTTGCTAGTTTCCGTTTTCAACCCTCCCTAACTCCTCAGTTAGAGACTCAACTACTGCAACAGCATCCGAAGAGTGCTACTTCTCGAGTATTGAATCGACTGAGGAGTTTAGTCGTCGAAGAGGGAAAGAAGTGGAGCTGTGTATGGACGAAGGACGACGACGAGTCGAAAGAGACGAAAGAAGATTCACAGAAAGTGATTATGTACTTTGAGGAAGACCAACCAACGTGAGTCTATCTAGTTCTTCAGCTACAAATTCCAAACTAAGCTCTTTTCTCCTTCGCTTTCGAATAGTCTGTTCCCTTCACCTTCGAAAGGCACTCTCACTCTATCGACAGAATACATTGATAGATCAGGCTATGAGCCTAGTTTCTGGGTCACGGTAGCGATGGCGTGGATGGAATGTCTAGAAGAAAGAGAGGGTTGGAGGGAAGGGAGAGGAGGAGATTGACCTCGTTCGGAGCGTTATCTGACTGTTCCTCCACTCTCGCAAGGGAGTCCCTTTCATGAAGCTGCAAGGAGCTATTGTCAGATGAGAAAACGGTTCATCAACTCCTGCGAAGAATGAATTTTCGAGAATCTGTTCGAGCGAGTTTCTTTTTCTACCTTCTTTCGCTTGCCTTCTGCCACGCACTTTAGCTGTATCATCTCGTTTTCACCTGGAACTGAATTTGCGAAGAGGAGAGAGACTTGAAACCATTTCTCAACTTCTCTCCTTTTCTCTCTTGCTCTTCACTCCTCCTCATCCCGACCTCGACTTTGACCCTTTCAACAGCTCAGGCTTCAAGTTTAAGCAGCTCGCTATCTCGTGAGCTTCTTTTCTTTCCCTCTCTCCTCTTCCTTCCCTTCTCTCTCCTCTTTCAAAACATGATGTTTTTTTATAATTTGCGCCTGAATCCGTTCAACTCTCACGGGTTGGGCTGGGCTCTCCTCCTGCTTTTGATAGTACAAGTCCCCCTTCGCCGGGTCTTTGGACTTGGAGCGAGAGTCAACGATCGACAATATAATCCCTGATCCCTTTCTACCCTCCTTTCTCATGCTTTTGGACGCTTCAATAAATGGGACAAACCGAGTCGAGTAGGAATGCTGACTGTTTTCATCTTCTTGAAAAGTAGGCTTTTACCGACTGACCTCTCAAGTTTCTAAGCGAATTAATCGTCAAAACCTCTCTCAGCGCAACTGATTCACCGTTTAGTAGCAAATTGTTCACCATATGTCAGCAATGCATAATTCTGTACATTCACACGCTCCCTCCTCCTGAACGCTGAGACGGCATTAGAGAAAGACGGCAATGAAACTTCAGATTCTTGTCCGGAAAAGCTCATTTCACTTGCCCCTCCCTCTGCTTCTTCGACCCGCGTCCCCGTGTTCCTTCTGGCGGCGCACACTGTTCGGTCTCCCCTGTGGAAGTCATCAAAGTGAGACGGCTTACGTACGAACTGTAGCGCTTCCCACCGACTTTCGCATTTCTCGCAAGTTGGGAGGGGTGCGCTTTGCTGATAGGAGGATCTGATTGATGTCCAGCTCGGTTCCTCATGTACGAAGGAGATTGTGTTGTAACCTCGGAATCAGCTCAGAAAAGCACCACGAAATTGAATTTTCCAAAATTTCGAGGCAGTTATTTAGAGCTTCTCCCAAATCCCGAATACTGATTACGAAGGCGTTCATACGCGAGTTGAAAAGCTATGACTCTCATCGGAACTGCGAAAAGTACGCTCGAGTAAATGCACTAAAAAGTCGTTGCTTCGCGTCTCAGAGATTGATCCCCCCTTTCTTCCTCTTTCCCTCCCTCTACTCGCTTCTCCCGCTAGAAACCATGTCACCTCCACCTTACGAACCTCTACCAACAGACGAGAAGCTGTCAGCTCGATCAGAGTCTCAAGAAGAGGAAGAAGAACTCTACGTCAATGAACCAACTTTACGTCCTCCCCGTTCTTCTCTCGCTTCAACCCTCTTTCGTACCTGTATAAAAGCAGTCGCATGTACTATAGTACTCGTGTTCGCTGTAGGAGCTTGTTTCCTCAGCGGTGCATTCATCGGAACCGAATTGGCGGAAATCGTTAAACCTACGACTCACAGAGGAGGTGGAGCTAGAGTTGAGACAGTTACTGCATACGTTACGGTAACGGAAAGAGGAAGTTGGAAATGGTGGAACAAGAGGGCGGTCGGTGAGGAAGAAGAACAGTTTAGTACGAGTACTTTGAGGGATGGAAGTACTCAAACTTTTGTTTACACTACCAGACCTATCGTGAGTCGCACGAATATCACAATGAATGAGATGGATCGAGACTGATGGGACTCTTTCTTTTCCCGAAACGCACAGGTCAATCCAGGTTAGCTTTAGATTTTTCTTTTTGCGACAGAATTATCGTGTATTCTCAGCGATTCGCTAACAATCTTTCGCTTTACACCAGGGGGTTACACTATCGGAACATTGACCGGATACGTTCCCGTGTCTACCCAAGCGCAAGATGCCGGACCTACAACGACCACAGCTGAACCAACTGAAACTTCTCAATCGAGTTCTTCAACTCTCTCCTCCTCGTCCTCCTCCTCGACTCGTTCAACATCTACGATTCCTCATTCTGCTTCTTCCACTTCATCCATCCCTTCTCGTACACCTTCTACAACTTCGTCAACTCACTCTGATTCCTGGTCTAGAGTTTCTACCACCTCGATTCCTTTCCCAACTTCTGCTACAATCGTAGAACGTGATTCTACTCCTACTGGAGAATCTCAAGAGTTCGATTTCGATGAAGTTGACTACCACCTACTACACCGACGTGGATTAGATTTCGAATCTGAACCTTCCTCCCTTTCTCAACCTGAATTTGCTTCACCCATCGAGGAAGTAGAAACCACCCCTTCTCTTTCGACTGTAACCTCGATTCCATCAAGTACATCAACAACGACGATGACGGGTGTAGAAGAATTCTCAACTTCAACAGATCGTAAAGGACAAGTTTATACTCTGGTTAAAACTACTAGGCCGATCGTGAGTTTTTTATCTTCCTTATCTTTCTTCTCTTTCAGGTCTATGAAACTAAAGATTTGAGAGTAATGTGGTTTTCTGATAGTTAAATCCTGGAGGATATACAATCGGAACTTTGAATGGTGGTTGGATAGACGTTGAAAAGATTAAACCTACTTCAACTGCTACTCCTACTCCTCCTTCGAGTAAACGTTCAAGTGGACATGAAGAGCTGAGGAAAAGGGAAGTAATCAACCTTTAAAGAATAGTCCTCAACTGGTTTGAGCGCTTCGATGTGAATAGAAATTTCCTCTTTTTTTGTGTACTTAGCTTTCAGCAACTTTTTCATTCCTTTCCCTTCCTTCCCCTCTCTCTCGATATCTTGACGATACGTTTACGTTCTGGCAACGTGTAATTCCATGAACTCTCTCCGCCCTCAGGAGGTTTCTACGAATAGACACTGAATTTTGTTTTCTCTTATCCCTCTCATTGTCTTCCTCTCTTGTTCTCCCCGTTCCAAAGTCAAATGCGACTTGTCTATTCTTTTCGTCTCATAGTATCTCATTGTCAAGAAAGCTGCACTTCGAGAGCGCGCGTTGCGAAAAGCTTGAAAACTTTTACTTCTGAACCTCCTTTGGCATTTTTTCTCCCGTTTCCCTAAGAAAACTCTCCTCGCTCTACAGATTGCCCTCTTGCTGAGTGGTGTTACAGTCGAGATAAGTTTATCCAACTCTTTTTTCGAATTTCATTCCAACGATGCTGCGAACACTGAGTCGAGACTCGATTTCTCCTCCACTTTTTTGAACTCTCTTCATCCCGACTCTTCACTCACCACCTTTCATGCAGTCTAGTTAATCGCAGTAACCTTTATCTCTCACTCCCGAACTCAATTGAACCGACCTCAGAAACCAGGAGGGAATCACTGAATTGTTTGATCAAAAGAGAGAGGAGGAACGTTCAATCACTCACTTGACAAATAACTTGAAAGTTAGTCTTGATTAGACCGTGAGGTTAACAAGTAGTTGAGTATATATTCAATAGGTCAGTCGTCTCTGTTCGGTTCGAGTTCGCGACGAGGAGAGAGGAATGAGAGTCAAGCGGGAGAGTGGAATGGAATCAGGAGAACACCTCGACGAGTTACTCTGCTTGAAAAGCGTTCAGATGGAACGGTGTAGAGATCGTGGAGAGGGCTGCATCGGAAAGGGATGGATCACTCAGATTGAAGAGAAACAGGAGCTGACTAAACTCCTTTTCTCGCACCTCCTCCTCCTGTGTAGGGTTCAATTCTTGGGCTTATCAACGATTCAATTTTAAAAGATACTTTAGAGTGAAAGCGAACAGAAGCGATTCAAACCCAAGCGGAAGGAAGAAGAAATATCTCTCGTTCAACATCAGGGGGGACAAAAACCTCGCTTCCGTCTCGCTCCATTTCTCGTTCTTTCTTCACCCCTCGAGAGATGTCGGCTTCTATAGCAGGAACCACTTTCTTCTCTTCCAACTCTTCCTCCCCTCGTAGACCCACTTTAGGATCAACTAATTCAGCTCCAGCTTTAACAAACCCTCCTTCTTCGAGTAGTCATCCTCCCAATGCTCCAACTCCTATGAACACTCACAACCACCCTTACCCACAAATGGCAACTCATTTAGCTTCTTCTACAGTTGTACAACCTCTACAACCTTTAACTCCAATCTCTTCTCCTCTTTCTCCTCCTCAATCTCAATCTGGACAACTTTATTCAAACCAATCAGTAATATCTTTCGCATCAACTTCTTCAGCTTCTTCCTCTTTACATAGGGAATCTAGTGTAACTGGAGGAGGAGGAGGAGGAGGAGTTTCAAGAGCATCGAGTTGTAGATCTACCAATTCAGTTCAAGCTGTACCCATCAAGAAACCTACTAGAGGTCCAGTAGTACCTAGGATAGTTACTAGAGGTTTATCTGCAATAGCTGGAGCTGCTTATGGTTTAGGTTCACCTACTACAACAACAGGAGGAGGAGGAGGGGAAAGAGTTTCAACTTCTTCTTCAAAAGTTTATCCAACACCTAATTCACCTAGACCTTTACCAACCGAAGAAGAAGACGATGACTATAGGCCTCCTTATAGGCACGCATCTCATTCTTATGGATCTGCTTGTAGTCCAGTCGAAGAAAGTAGTAGTAACAATGAAGGAGATGGATCTAGTGACAATCAACTACCGATGATGATGATGAACAGAGGTAGAAGAGTTAGAGGAACTAGTGGGAATAGTTGGAACACTACCACAACTGCTATGGGGGATAGTAACAGGACAAGAACCAGAGAAAGAGTTGAATCTTTAAACAGTAACAATGATTCTCACACTCAACTTGGAACTTCTTCCTCTCGAGAAAGGTTGACAACAACTACAACTTCAACAAGTCCCAGATTACGAGAAACTAGTTCAACTTCGACAAGAACAACAACGACTATGACTAGTAATAATGGAGGAGGAGTAGGACCTCCTAATTCAATGGGAGTAATAGGAAATCGTAGATCCGTGGAAGATTTCAAATTCCATCAAGTTTTAGGAGAAGGTTCTTATTCCACCGTCACGTTGGTACAAACTTTACATCCTCCCTATCGTAAATACGCATTAAAAGTTTTAGATAAAGAACATATCAAACGTGAAAAGAAAACTAAATACGTTTTAATAGAGAGGGATACTTTGAAAAAGTTAGATGGTCATCCAGGGATAGTTAGGTTGTATTGGACTTTTCAAGATGAGTTCTCTTTGTATTACGTTTTGGAATTGGCACCGAACGGTGAATTGTTGAAATGGATTAAACAGGTAAAGAAAATCCTAACTAGCCTTTTACTCTTATCGTGAGGTTGTTGTGAAAACTGACCTCGGTTTCGATTGAGAGTAGTATGGTTCATTCGATTTGAGATCTGCTAGGTATTATTTAGCTCAGATTTTATCTGCAGTTGAATTCATGCACGAGAAAGGAGTGATTCATAGGGATCTGAAACCTGAAAACGTTTTGTTCGGAGAAGATATGAGAATAAAAGTTACAGATTTCGGTACTGCGAAATTATTAACCAAACCTGAAGAATTAATAGATGGTAGACCTTCTTCATCATCTCGACAAGAAAAAGAAGAAGAAGGAACAACAGATCAAGAACCACAACAAGTAACAGATAAAGCTAGTAGTAGTAATAGTAGTAGTAAGAGAGCTAGATCTTTTGTTGGTACACCTGAATACGTTTCACCTGAAGTTTTATCAGAAGGTAGAGAATCTTCATTCTCTTCAGATTTTTGGGCGATAGGTTGTATATTGTTTCAAATGTTATCTGGGAAACCTCCATTTCAAGCTAGAACTGAATATTTAATGTTTCAAAAAATTATAAACCTAGAATATGAGTTCCCTTTAGGGTTCCCTAAAGAAGCTAAAGATTTAGTAGAGAAGTTATTGGTGGTAGATCCTTTGAAAAGGTTGGGAGGTGATCCGAAGAAAGGGAATGGGATTCAATTGATTAAAGAACATCCGTTTTTCACGTCTCAATTGAAAAACTCTGATGGTTTGTTCCCTTCGATCGTGAACGAGACTACAACAGCAGATGAGTTACCAGAATCAGCATTCGAAGAAGAAGAAGAAGAAGATGAATCTGATGATTATTATGGAGGAGGAGGAGGAAAAGAGAGGAAAGAAGAGATTATGGAAAAGATTAATTCGAAATTGCAACAAACTCGACTTGAACCTCGACTACCACCACCGCCATCTCTCGAGACGGAATCTGCACCTCCATCGATTCCTTCACAATCTCCCGTCACCACCACCACGAATACTCGTCAACGAATTTCTCACGCTCGACAAGATGCTTTGGATTTACCGATTGATTTCGAAACTATTTGGACGATACAACCCCCCGAGATTCGTACTGGATTAGTTCAACCAGTTCCAATACACAAAGGAGAGTTTGTGTTGGACTTGGAAGGGTTTGATCAAGGTGGAGGAGGAGAAGAAGATACTTGGGACGGAGAAGGACAAGCATCAGTCTCAGATGATGAAGAAGAAGATCAAGAAGAAGATGATGAAATTTGTTCAAGTCCTACAGAAAGTACTAGTGCAGCTCAAGATTTACCTACAACGAGAGGGGGAAACTTCAACAACAAATGGTCAAACGTTTTATTACCTTCAGAAACCATCTTGTTAACTTCCCGAATTTTACAAAGACCTAGTTCAGCGAGTCAAGCTAAAACTGCTTTGTTGAGATCTTCAAAAATCAAATTCCCTTCGAAAGTACCTTCAAGTTTGAACCCTTTGAATTTGATCACTTCTGCAAGTACCGTTTCAACTCCTTCTACTGCAACTGGTCATCAACCTCCTGTAGGTGGAGGTAACGGCTTAGTACCACCTACTATAGCATCAACTCCTTTACCTCCAGGTACAAAAGAGAGAACTTTAATCTTGACCGATTACCCTAGGTTGTTGTGTTTGAAACAGAGAGACAACGGTAAAATCTCGGTGAAGAGTCAAGTTTTCCTAGGGAGTGCTTTGAGAGGTGGAGTTAGGAAAGAAGGAGTTAGTGCTTTTATAGCTGTAGAAGAATTAGGTTCAGAAGGGAAAGGTTTCGTAGTTAAAACTGTAAGTTCTTTTCTTTCTTTCTCCTCTTTTTACTACTTTCTGCCTCTCCTTCTTGAAGCTAACTCATCGTCGTGCTTAGTCTCAACGTAACCATAAATATTATGAACCTTCAGGTCAAGCAGCTAGATGGGTTCAAGAATTGAGAGAAGCTCATTCTGCTGGATTACAATCACAACAACCTCGACGATAATATCCCTTTATCGTACCAAATTTGTATACATCTCTCCTCACTCTGATCACATATCATTGTTCTTCTTTCTTCTTTCCCTCGTATAGCATCTCTCGCAAATCACTTTCCCCCTTCTCCTATATCTGTCTCTCATTCAACCTGACTCGCTATTATCGTTTTTCTTCCCTTGTTCAAAGCTCTCGCTCGCAACAGAAATCCCATTTCATTTTTCGCATTCTTTTCTGCTGACTTTGACTGACGTTCTCGTTTCCTTTTTTTCTTTTCGCATGTAAAACCAATATTTTTGGCCTCTCTCTCTCTTTTCGTTTCTCGCAATTGACCCTTTTAATCCATGGAAGAGTTGTCATATGAGAGAGAGAGAGCGAAAGGGTAACAAGGATTGTAAAAAAGAGAAAAGAGTGTGAGAGAGGGAGGGGGTATCGATTAAAAAAACAAACTGAAATTGAGAGGGAGAATAGATGAGAACAAAAAAAAAACGCTGATACTATAAGCGAAGTATGTTAGGGAATAAGAAGGTGATATGAACACATTCGTATAGGGAGAAGTGAGAGTGCGATAAAGGAACTAGAGAATAGAGGAATCGAAGAAAAAGTCTACGTAGGGAAAAAAATGAGAAAGCGTGGGATTCGGGAAAGAGGAGGAGTAAGCGATTTCGTGATCATTCCATACAGTTTCATGAGAGTAGTCCGTTTGCTAGATTAAAAAAAGGGATTGTTGATTCGAGAAAGTCTGAAAAAGAATTATCTTTTCAAACCTCTAAAAGTTCTACCAACTTTCCCACTTCCAACTTTTACCAACCCCAAACCAGCCGCTATATTCTGTCCATGATAATTAACTTCTTTATCTTTCCCTAAACCACCTAAATTTTCCCTGATCGATAACCACATACTAGTTGTGTGTACTAGATCTCTCAAAACTTCGTTCGAGAGAACTCCTCCTTGTAAACCTTGATCTGGTGAGAACGAACCTAGAGGGATCGAAGGTAAAGTAGGAGGGAGAAGTAGGGTAGAGATCAATTTCGGATGGTGAGGTGCGGGACGGAGAGTTGCGAGTTGTAATCGACGTAGGGAACGAGATGGTTGCATCGATGAAGAGGAAGGGGGACTAGTAGACGACGTCGATGGAGAAGTAGTAGTAGTCGTTGTTGCTGTTGTAGAAGACGAAGAAGGATAAAAGAGTGTACAAATGAATGGTCTTTCAGAATCTTCTGGATCACTAGATTCTCCATCATCTTCTTCATCTTCTTCTTCTTCTTCCTCTTGAATCGGTCGTGAATCTTCTGAAGTTGTCGTATGTAGAGGAGGTGAGGAAGTACTCGTAGTAGGAGAAACCGTATTCAATTCTTCATCTTCTGGAACGATTGGAGGAATTTCACTACTTCTCCGACTACTCGAGCTGAAGTTACTTTCATTCGTCGTCGTCGTCGGAGCTCCTCCTCGTCCGATACTCTCACTCCTACGTCTCCCTCTGTTCTTATTCTTCTTCTTGCCCATCCTCTTGTATTCTTGATCCGAAGCTCGAACCCATTCGATCCTGATCGCAGTGTTTTCTCCTGGAACTCCTCCAGGTTCACTAATTTGTACTAAATCTTCTCTCAACCATCTGCGTACTACGAAAGCGTACCCTATTGTTGTCGGTACTGTTGGAGAGGTAGTCGCAGAAATTGTGGGAGATTTCGGAGGAGGAGGATGAAGAGGAGGGAAAGAAGTTGAAACGGGAGATTGAACGGAATTTGTCGTTGAAGTTGTCGGAGTTGTTTCATCCGAGTTACCTCTCAGTAGAGGAACAGTACGAGGTGTAGGAGCTCCTTCGGAATTAACGAGAGAAGGGAGGAATTTCGAGGGAGAACTGTGGTAGTGAACGGTTGAAGAGGAAGAAAGGTTCGAAGAAGTAGAGGTTGATCGAGAGAACAGGGAGAAGGAAGAAGCGGAAGGGGATGTAGGTAGACCTTGTTGTTGTGAGGAGGAAGAAGTTTTGGAAGTTGGAGAGGAAGAAGAGGAAGAACCAAGGGTGAAACGTTTGAATTTCGAAAAGAGATTGTTCGTCGGGGTTGAAGAGGCAGCGGGTGTAGAGGTTGAAGATCCGTTACGAGGTGGAGACGTCTGAGGAGATATCGTGGAGCCTTTCACTGTCGGGTTTGAGGGAACAGGAGGAGGTTGAGAGAGGTCGATTGGGTCAATAATCGCGAGATTGCTCATTTCAATCCCTCGTTTCAAGAATTTTGCAACTCTTTGATCCGTACCTACAACATACGATGTATTCCTGTCAGTTCGTATTGCATAACGAGAGAAAGGAAAAGGAGGAGGAAGACGAACCTGCGTCGGTGACTACGGTTGGTAAAACTGAATGAAAATTCAGGTTGAGTAAAGGGGTCACTCTCCTCCTAGTTCCACCTCCTCCTGAAGCACTAGTAGTGTCAGACCTGATCGATGCGCTGTTGGTACTCCCTCTACTCCTAGTTGAACCCCTCGAACAAGTTCTGGAGAGTACTTCCCCACTTTGAACGATGCCCTCGTCGTGGTTGTCACTCGAACGACTTCCTGAACGACTGACTGATGCACCTGCTATAGCATCGAAGCTAACCGCACTGTTCCCTCCTCCGATTGAACTCGATCCTCCTTCTTCAGCTATTGATCCATTCCTACTTGAAGACCTACTGTACTCTCCACTCCTTCTACTCTGAGCTGATCCAAGTGGTTCTCCGTTCGCTGCAGCAGTAGTAGATCTAGCGATCGAAGGTACTAAGAGTTGAATCTGCAAGTTGAGGGGATGCGTCGAAGCTGATGGAGGGGGTCGGACCAGTACGAACAAGTCGGGAGGTAAGTTGTAGCCTCCTGTGCTCACCCCTGAAGGTGTGGTACGTGATCGGGGTGCCATCCGAGAGACTTCTGGAAAGTCGAATGATGATGTTGAAAGACTTTGACTGTCTCGAAATCTGCTAGTTTCTGACCTTGGTATGCTATTGAAGTGTAGTATCTGTTGAGAGTATCGAGTCTGACAGAAGTTTGAAAGTTGGAAGGAGCGAGGGAGGAAGGAAAGGAGTGTTCGAGAAAACAGTGCGTAGTTTGGTTTCGGCTTACGGGGCTTGGCAGCGAGCTCTGCGCTGAAAAGGCTAAATTTACCCTTTTTGTCGCTGCTTCTGTAAAGTTTGAGCTAGTAGTGAGTTTGCTGGCGAAAGAGTTAGAGTATGTAACGTAGAACGAAACGGGTGAAGTCGAGCTGGAAAGGAAATGCCGACAGATTACGAAGTACTGCAAATGCTCAATGAGGATAGCTCGCTCGCTACGTCGGAGTTCCGATTTCCTTACCTCGGACGATATCGCAAAGAGCTTACGAGCGCGAGGAAACTTGTCCGAATGCCCGAAAACAACGAGGTTCAATTCGAGTTTGAAGGGCAAAGCTGAAGCAAAGTTCGTTTGTTTCTTCCTCTCCTCGCGGTTATCCCACACTCGATGAGAGCACAGCATCGATGGGTTGAATGGAGGGCGGTGAAGGACTTGCGCAGCTTTGAACAGCGAAGTAGCGAGGTTCATAGGTTTCTTTTCCCTCTCGCAAAGTTTTCAACCTTCGCAAGTGAAGGAGATGACAACAACATGAATTCCGTTTCGTTACTAAAGCGTGTCTGTCTAACCGTCTAATCCATGCATAGCTCCTGCAGGACCGTTCTCCCAAGCTCTTCCAGACATTTCAGCTTCGTCTCGATCGACGCTGTGCTCCATTCCCTTCTTCGTAGAATTCTTCTTGGTTGCGGAACTCGTTGTGGTTGCCCTCTTCGATTTCGGTAGGGTATCGCTCAGGGTTGAAGACGAGTTGCGTTTGATACGGGGACGCTTTGAAGCCGGTTTGACTTCCTCCTCCTCCTCCTCTTCTTCGGACGAGGTTTCGTCTTTGACTTTGACCCCTCGTTTGGCACTCCTCCTGGTAGGTCTCTTGCTCTGAGTGACCTCCTCCTCAACATCTACTTCCTTTTTGACTCCGTTCTTGTTCCTCTCTCCGATCTCATCTACAACTTCCTTCTTGACCTCAATTTTAACTTCTCCTTCTTCATCCTCCTTGACAGTGCCAACAACTTTACCCTCCTCGTCTTCAACTTTGACCTTTTTCTTCCCACCCGCTCGTTTCTTCCCATTCTTACCTCGAACAATCAAATCTTCGATAGGACAATGATCAACGATATCTTGAGTTGTAACTCCATTCGCAGCGCACTTGACACAACCTCTTCCGTGTCTGACTAGTAGAGAATGTAAAGGGTATTTAAGTTTGTCAGGTAAGGTGTAGTCGAGGTGGTAGAAAGTTTGATCTCGAGAAGGAGGAGTAGTCGTTTTCGAAGAAGTAACGTATTGAGGGTTTTTGAGGTCGGTAGAATCGGGAGAGAGGGTGTGAACGGAACCGGTAGGAGGTAGCCATCCGAGTGATTGAGTGAGTCGATGGACGTGAGTGTCGACGGCGAAAGAGGAACGACCGAGGCAGAAAAGTAGAACGCAAGATGCAGTTTCTGGATAACGCCGATTTGTCAATCACTGGTTCGTCGAGTCGAGGGAGGAATAGAAGGTACTCACTGATACCGACTAGGTCGTAAGAGATCAACTCTTTCATCGCATCTTCGTCACTCTGCGAATCGAGGAGAGTGTCAGAAATCAAAGCGAAAGGAAGAGTTTGCGAACGAGCTCACCTCGTTGTGTAACCAATCGAGACTCAATTCCTCTTCCTCCTTCCCTTGAGCTTTCTGTCTCTCGTCCAATCTCTTGAGTACGCCAATGATACTCTTCGATTTCTGCTTTGCCAATCCACCGCACCGAATAGTTTCCTCCAACAATTCTTCCCCTCCTTCCAAAACTTTTCTATACTCGGCTCTACCGTATTTCTCATCCATACTCAATTTAGCCCTCGTACTGTTCTTACTCGTAGTGTTTTGACTCAAAATCGTTCGTACCAAAGCGTCGAGAACTGAAGGTGAATTCCCACATCCAGCTCCTTGTCCAGGTTTATCTACTAGAACTGCTGGTCTCTTCGGCATTCCATGAACTGATGCTAACCTGTCTGCTACCAATTGTGCTTCTTCCGGTGTAGGGTGAGGCCATTGAGGGAAGGGAGTCGAACGACGTTCTTTCTCGTAAAGTTGAAGCTTCTTCAATGCAGAAGCTGATAATTTAGGCTTTACATCTTCTTCTGCTGTTGTTGTTGCTGCTCCTGCTTCTTCTTTCTTGGGTTTGCGTTCAGGTTCGGGAGAGGAGAGAGGGGAAGAAACAGCTCGAGGTGGTGGAGACGAAGAGAGGTTCCTTTTTACGGGTGATTTGCGAGGTGGCATAGTGATCAAACTGCTGAGTAGTCGACGGTGAATCGTGACTACTTATTAGACTTGAGAGGTAGAGAGGAAAAGAACCCAACTACGTCAACTTTTGGGAGAGAGGGGCCGAATTCTGATAATCCGCCTCTCACGATCGATTGTTGTACTGAATGACACGGTTATAATGCAGAAATATATGTAACGGAAGATTCAAAAGGAGAGGTAGAGAGAAGTAAAGAAAAGGAAAAAAGCTGAAGTTCCAACCTTCGCAATCGTATTCGATCGGGCAGCAGCACCGTTGCTTGCGCCTTGAGCACTGCCGTAGTCCAAGCCTCCCACTCCTGTCGAGGTCGCAATCGAGTACCCTTGCGAAGGAACACCTGCGAGAAAGATTGGAAAGCAGAGAGCGAGTGAAAGTGAGTTTCGAACTCGAACGCTGAGTGCGAGTCGGAAAGTTTTGGGATTTACCTGTATAGGTGTAGGAGATTCCAGCAGAAGATTGAGACTTGGCGACTCCTCCGATCAAGGCAGAACCAAAACCGCAAACGTTGCGGATACCGTCAAGACTGAGAGATAAATCGATGCGAAACGAAGGATGTAGTCAGTCTGGGTTTCGCGAGCTTGACCTCTCGACTACGAGTTGGAGTAAGGTAGCTGTGGGATAGACACAGAACGTAGACTCACATGCTCGAAGCGTTTTGCTCGGAAGGGACGCCCAAAAATTCTTGACATTGATTCGTCTACACATCTCGTGAAGAAGATAGCCTTTCGGATGTCAGCAATCGACAATGGAGAGAGGACAATGAGAAGCTTCTCCTGTAGCCAGGAGGCTATACGCACCTGAACAAAGCAATCTACGCATTGAGGATCTGCGAGAATGAGCTCATTTTGCGACGAGTCAGCTATGGCTACGACTTCTTTTGCGTCAGAGGCCACGGAGGTTGCTCACAGGCAGAATTGAAAGTATCTGTGCATCCACACTTGATTGCGTTGTAGAAAGAGGCTGGATTAACTGCGAAATGGATTTTCCCGTTGAACGATTTCAGTCAGTTTCCTCCATGAACTTCAACGGAGTAGATCCGATGGACGGCTCACATAGTATCTGACGACGATTCGATCAGTCGTGCAGACCCTTGTTAGCTCCTGTACTCTTAATCGCGAGTAATGTTTGAGAGTTTGGCTTTAGACTCACATTTTGCCAATTCTGCGAGCAATGACCTAGTTTCAGCACATGCTACTTCTCGATATCGGTCACATAGGGCAACTCACCTCGAAAGCTGGAGCTGCTTTGGCACAGCTCGAAATCCCTTGCCATTCAGGTTGACAAGCTAAAATTTCCTCAAAACCCGTTTCGAAGCTCACTTGGATCAGCCTGACGATTCTTCTTTCGTGGAAATATCTTGGGGAAGCGTACCTTGACATGAAGGAATATCTTCAGGGAAGTAAGGAACTGATACCTCGGGAACATACTGTCGATTCGAAAGCGAAGCTCGAGTAGAGGAAGCTTTGGGATTAAGAGTCGGAGTTGGGCTTGGGAATGGAGCTGCCGAAACGCTGACTAGAAGGAAGAAGAGAGTTGTTACGATCAGAAGGGACGTAAGCATTGGGTACGAAGGCCGTTGGATCCGAGAGCGAAAGGGGGAAATAAAAACGAATGAGTCTAAGGAGAAGTCGTGTCAAGGTCGTTAGAGGGTCGTTAGGAGGCCGAGAAACAAATCGTCGCGAGAGGACAGGGAAGTGACAGAGTAGCGGAGAGGTAGGAAAATGGCAAACGTGATCGCTCGACTTGAAATGCTAGGTCCTCTTCAAGGGCTAAGGAGAAGGACGGGACTTTCTTCAGGGATTTCAAGAGACGATGAGCTTGGAGAAGGATTGACAACAGGAATAGAAACGAAACAACAACGAGTCTCAAGCGAGCTCATTCCAACCTTATTTCTCCTTTTTTAGTTCCACCAAGATCTTCCGCTGATTCGCCAGCTTCAAGCTGCGAGGTTACAGTGTCTGCACGGATCCTGTATGCCCAACGGTGATCCAAGAGATTTCCAGTTTCTGCCAACTCCTTCGCTTTCTTCGATTCTCCCTCGCTCGGAAACAGAGCAAACCATCCAGAAAACACTGGAGAGCAGTTGAGCACGAAGGCGAAGCCCATCCTCAACCTTATCTAAGAATGACAATGTCAGTCGACGAGTCGCGGTTGAGCAGGGAAGGTATGTAGACATACAAAGCTCGAGGAGAGAGGGTCAAAGGTGGAGAAGAGAGAAGGGAGAAAGAAAGTTCTGAACGAAGCGGGAGATAAGCGATTACTCTTCGTACGTAAGTCGAAATGATCTATTTCTGGCTGCAGATTAACCGCGTGTGAACGAGATTCGGAGCAGCGAGGCCGGCGCGGTGTAAGGAGAAGAGAGAAAGGGGAAATTTCCGGTGGCTGCGTCGGATGACTCCAGTTCCTTCAGTCAGTCCCGTGAAAGCTTCCTTCGTGGAGTTTCAGGGTGATTGAGAGATGAGTCGAGTTGTTGACAGAAGTTGTTGGACGTGTTGGAGAGTTCAAAAAGCGATTTTTGAACCCAGTTTCTTTTGCTTCCGCATTCATCACTTTCCTCGACATATCTCGACCTACAAGAGCAGCACACGCCTTTCGAGACTCTGCACATGCTCTAGATTAGCCCACGAGCTGTTTCCCCTCAAGCTAGGCTTTTTCAACACAATTTTTCAACTCTCTTCAACTCTTCTTCAATCTCATCCAAACTTCAGCTGGCGTCCTCATCCGATCCCTCCATCAGAACAGCTCTGTACTGGAAAGACTCTTTTGCAGTCAATTCGTAAGTTTCCCTTAATCTCTAGCATTTTCGCTTCCTCCTTCTCCTCTTGCTCCCTTCCGCTAGTTCTTGGTGGGTGTCTTCAAACGTAATCTAGCGAGGATTAGAACTTCCTTTGATAGGGACATACGACGGTTCTGCTATAACAAACTTCCCCGGGAAGGGAAGAGCAGAACCAACATGAGAATATCAATTTTTCTAGATAGTACATGAAGCTAGATTACGTTGTCGACATACCGTTACGAATGGTTTTTGAGGAGCAAGAAGGGGGGACGGTCGTCAGATTAGTTCTCGGAACGAATTTGAGCTGACCTCGATCGATTTACTCTACTTCTACAGATTTTACGCTCAGAATCTGCGACATCGAGCGTCTTCCTCACCTGACGTTCATTGCAACACTCATCAGCGACCGGTTGTTTTGCTCGGTAGACATGTCGAATTGTGGTGCAAATCAATCACTGTTCTTTTCCAAATCTGCCATTGGATCCTGAACGAGAGCAGTGGGAGAATCTATACCTCGAGTCGCTGTACTGTACCGTCAGATTGCCCGCTCAACTGCCCTCTCTCAATTGAGCTATGCTGCATGCGTTGTACGTCGTCTACGGTCAAAATCGCTCAAGGTGGGCGGAGCTCTGGAAGTATGCCGAACAGTCTCCCGCCGCCGGGTCGCTCAGCTGGTGTATCATTGCTTCCTCAGAGATGTCTCAGCAGTTTGAAGAGGAGAAGAGGAGAGTTTTTAACACCGCCTCAATCGTTTGTTTTCAAGATGAGATTGCGAAACTCTCATTCTTCTCTTCCTCCCTCTCAACTTCCAACAACTCAACTCGATGGGTCTAGCTTCCAAACTCGCTGCAGCTGGTGTACAACAACCTGGCGGTGGATCCGCACCTCCTCAAGGCGGAAACACCAGTTCAAACTACGGTCAATCTCACCCTCTCCCTCAAACTCCTCAGCAACAACAATCGCAGTACGGTGCTCCCCCTGCATACGGACAGAGTAGTCAATACGGTATGTTTTGTCTCGCGGCCTTCTCGTAGCATCAAGAGGAAGTTGGCAGGAAGTGGGGATCGATGACGGAAGAGCAATGGGGGAAATACGAACAGACGACTAGAGGCAACGGGACCAGTCCCTAGAGGTAGTTAGACATCGGAAAGGAGGAATTCGGTGCGTAGGAAGGGGAGTACGGCCGATTTGACGGCATAGATTCGCAATCTTCTAATAGAGGGTTCTCTTGGCTGACTTTATCTGTATCTATCGATCGATATATAGGACAACAACAGTCTTACGCTCCCCCTCCTGGCCCTCCCCCTTCTCTCACGCCTGGTGGAGGAAGACCTCAATCCGGTTCGCAATACGCACCTCCCCCTGGTCCTCCTCCTCCTGTCGGAGGAGCTTATGGTCAGCAACAGTCTAACGCTTACGGACAACCTCCTCAGCAACAAGCTTATGGAGGACAGCAACAAGCTTACGGCGCTCCCCCTCCTCCTCAGAATCGACCTGGACAACAACAAGGAGGTGGAGCAGCTTCTGACCCTCAAACGATTTTCAATTTGCTGAAAGCTACTGTCGTCGATCAACACATTGAAGCTTTCTACCCTGATCCTAATCAGCTCTATGGATTGGCTCAAAGGATCGCTAGCAGTGGTGCTTTGCAAAAAGTAGCCGCCGAGTGGAGAATGCCTCTCGAGGTGAGCTTTCTTGCATGGTCCTCTCGAAGATGCTGCAATTGCTAGTAACTGACTCACACTGATGTTCCCATTGATAGATCGGAATGGATTTGGCCAAGCTGGCTTTGTTCGATACTATCCTGTACTGCGATGGTGAGTTGACTCGCTACAAAATTCTCAGAGACCAACTAATTTTTCTTTGTGTGAGCTTAGACTCTGGATCGATGGCTTTCGAGGAAGGTGGTTCTCGTATCGACGATGTGAGCAATCCCTCTACCTCTTTTGCGCTGAGAAAACTGACCGAGTTCTGCCAATCTCAGCTCAAATTGATCGTTTCCCGAGTCGCTTTCGCCGCTTCCCTCTTCGACGACGACGGTATCGAGGTTCGATTCATGAACTCTCGTGTCGAAGGAAATGGACTTCGAACTGAACAAGAAGCGAACAACCTCGTTTCTCAAGTCAGGTTCAGCGGTTTGACCCCACTTGGCACTAATTTGAACAATAAGGTCTTGGAGCCTTTGGTCCTTGGACCTGCTCGAGCCAGACAATTGAAGAAGCCTGTCCTCATCATTGCTGGTGAGTAGTATTCTTCTCAGAATAGTTTTGAAGCCCAACAAAACTGACGTTTCTCGATTTTGCTTTTATTCAGTCACTGATGGTATTCCTGTAAGCTTGTATTCTGTAGCGCTCTCTCGCTCGATACTTACTGACACGTTTGGAGATCCCAGGGTGGAGAAGCTCGTGAAACTCTTACGAACGTCATCATCAACGCGAACAACGTTCTTCGACAAACTCACTATGGACCTGACGCAGTCTCGTATCAACTTGCTCAAGTCGGAATGGACCAGAAAGCAAGAGCTTTCCTCGAGGAAATCGATAATCACCCAATCGTTGGAGATCTCGTTGATGTGAGTTTACTTTTACAACTTCTTCCCAAATGCCGCCTAAGGCTTTCTAGTCTTCGCCTCAACTTCCGCTGATGTTCTCTGTGCATTAATGAACAGTGCACCAGCTCATACGAGAGCGAGCAGGATGACATGCGTGAGTCCCTTCTACACTGTTCACCCTCCTTCTCAACTCCCAACTTTCAATTTTCCGCTTGAACCATCCTCTGCGCCTTCTCGAACTGACTCTTACTTCCGCTCATTTACAGTCAAAGCGAATCCTCCTGTCGATTTAACGCCCGAGTTGTGGCTCGTCAAGGTGAGTAGATCTAGCCAGCTGATCAACTGCTCTTCGCGGTTCTCTCGAATGGCGCTTCCAATTACTCGTGCTGATGATTTGCGCTGCCTGAACACAGATGCTTCTCGGAGGTATCGATTCGAGCTACGTAAGTCCCCGGCCGCGCTTGTTGTGCAACCCTTTGACTTCCCTGTCAATCCGTGCTGATCCTCTGAACTTCGCACCCATTTTCTAGGACAAAACCGACGAGCGCTAAACACACTTCGATCTCAACAACGGCGAGTAGGTTCACGACCGACTTGTATCAACGACGGTGTAACATGGAAAGGAGAAAGCAAAAGTTTCGCGAGGAGTTAGTCTAGTAGTTTCAGAAATAATAATTGATTAGTTGAATTTGCCAGTACTCTACTTGCAGTTTGCTCTGAATCTTTCAGCAGTTTCAGAGAGTTGCAGCCTATATGACCGTGTGCACGTTTCGAAAACTCTGCGAAATCAAGATTCGAATGAAACGCGAAACGTTGTTTGACTTCCTGACACTCGATCTCGTCCACAGCTTTTCCCTCCTAGAGCATTCTCAGCATCGCCAGCATAGTATATACCTTATCTGCATATCCTTCAGTACTTCCAGTCACCTTATCGACTTCTCTCCTCCTTTCGGTTCGACGTCACTTAATCTCTCATTTCAGCATACTCAACAACCATCTATGGCTTCTGCATCCTCACCAGGCTACAACAACAACAACTTGGATACTTCAGAGACAGCGGAAGAGCATGTCGTGCATAGGGATAGAGAGGAATTCGAAGGAGGAGATGAACCGAGTCAATCACCTGTTGTGAGTTCAGGGAAGGGTAAAGGGAGAGGCAGGGGAAAGGATAGAGACATCGGTGCTTATGGGTGAGTCGACAACTCGCTTCTCGGAGCTGTCAAGCGATCGAGTCAATTCAAAGGAGGAGAATCAGCTCTTGTCAAGAGCGCCAAGGCAGCGATTAGATGGAGAAGCATAAGACTAGAAGCTCTCGTAGAACCGGAACTATCCAATTGCTAGAACCGTGCATTACGTGCGGGGCGAAGTAATTATGGACTTGGACCAATTTCGCAAAACTTCTTCTCACAGGACCTTCGCTACCTCTCTTCTGAACTTGAAAGCTGACACCTATTTTGCGTGCTTCTCATACAGCTCTTCTCCGATTCAGAACCTCCCATTCGAATGCCTCACTCACATTTTCGCCCATCTTCCTCCTCGAGAACTCGGTACTTGTCAACTCGTTTGCCGTATCTGGAACGAAGTAGTTGGAGATGAGACTAGCTGGAGGGTGAGATACTATCACTACATCAGCTCCGTAGCGTCTCTGCTGACATACTTCCCTCTCGTCGAACTAGACCGCTTTCGAAACTTACTATGGAGTGAACCCGAGCTCGTTAGGCAGAAGGATAGAACCTTCTTCTTGGAGAGCAGAGTACATCGCTAGAGTAGCCCTTATGAGGTACGAGCTTTCTCTTCTCTCGTCACTCGCATGACAACTGACGGTTTCGTGAAACGTTCACAGGTTGTGGCATCGCTCGAGAACTCCGACCGTGACAACGAACCCTTCGCTCGGCGCGCTCTCGTCAATGTTTATTCAGCTTCCTTCTGCTACTTCGAACCCTCTTCAGTCGTCACGGCCTTCTACCCCTCGACGAGACCTCGCCAATTCGCCTTCCGAATTGACTCTACTTTCCCTTTCGCTTCCCCTCGGCGCAGCTATTCATTCTCTTCCCTTCACCGGCAAACTGTCAAAACGCCCACTGCTCTCGACTCCGATCGATCACCTTGGTCGACCACTTCAGAATCTCCCAATGATTTCAACTACTGCTTTCGCAGTATCACCTCAGGAAGGGAATAGACTAGTCTGGGGGATGAGAGACGGTAGTATCAGGATTCTCAACAGTACACCTACAGGTGGGATCAGTGGAAGTGGAGGAAGAGGTTCAATAGGTTCAACAATCGATCAGGGAGAAGTTCGACAGGTTTTCGAAGCTCATCGAGAAGGAACCGCTGTCCAGTTGTTATCGTTCTCGAACCTCGGAGGTACGGGAGGAGGGAAAGTCGTCAACGGTGTCAAGCAGAGAATGGAGTTGTTTGCAAGCGTTGGGAAAGATGGAGTAGCGAATGTTTGGACTTTGAACGTACCTCCAGTCGCTGGAGTCAGGGAGAGAGCACCGCCAGCGGTCAAGATCTGGTCAGGACGTTGGGATCTCAAGATTGTTCACCCGCCGACACCGACAAATAACGGAGGAGTGACAGCGGCAGAAGTGATGAGGCATCGAGTAAGAGCTACTGCAATCGCTTTCGATTCTGGATGGATTGGGAGACACAACGGAAGGCCTGCAAGTTTAGCTATTGGGAGAAGCGATGGGAAAATTGTTGTTTGGCCTATGCTCGATCTACCTGAGGCTCCTCTCGAGGGAGATCTCGGTAAAACGATCGAACCTATTGTCCTCGAAGCTCAAGAAGAAGTAGGAGCGATTGAAACTCTCATCTTCGACTCGCCGTCACCCTTCAACGGCTCGAGATCCCTGCTAGTTCACTCGGAAGATTCACCTCGTTTCTCTCGATATACTTTCTCTCCATCGACCGATGATTCTCCTCCCTCTCGCACCGTTTTTGGTCATTCTCACCCGGATCATCTCTCTATCATCACTTCTATTGCCGTAGACTTCGACGAGCCACCGCCACTTCCTCTTCCTTCGCAACCTGCCACTCCAAGCGAAAGCGGCGCAAACATCTCCCTCGTCCCTCCTCGCCTCATCTCACTCGCTTCTTCCTCGACTCTCCCTCCACTTTCGCGAAACAACTCGACGTCGACTCTACCTCACTCTTCTTCAGCCGAAGCAGCTTTCGGTTCCAATCTGTTTGGGAGGAAGAAATTCGTGATAGCTGGAGACTTCGAGGGACGAGTTTATTTGTGGGATTGGAGCGCTGACTCGACGACGACAGAGAAAGAAGGAGAGATTGTCAAGCCTGCGAAAATTATTCAAGGATTGGAAATTCCTGAAGGAGGAGGAAAAGCTTCAAAAGTTACGGCACTCGAGACTACCGAAGCTGGAGTCTTCGTTGGAGGGTGAGTACCTCCCCTTCGATTTCTTCCTGCGACGTCTTTGTTGATTCGTCCTCGTCTCGGAACAGCCTCGATGGTACACTTCGTTTCTATTCGACTCTAGGCTCTTCATTAACGACTCAACCTCCTGTTCGAACTTTCCGAGAACGCTCAGCGCCTCGACATCCTTCGAGGCTGCTCGCGCAAGGTCTCATCCCCGAAGACGATGAAGAGAGGTGGTTGGTTAGTCACATTCGAGCGAATCGAGATTGCGTCGTTGCTGCCATCGGAGGTCGTATTCTAGCTTGGAGAACCGAGATGGTGCTGAAGAAGAAAGGAGGATTCGGTGGAAAGACCGGAAAAGTCACGGCGAGACAAGAACGGTTCAAAGGTGAGCTTTCGTCCTGAACGAACAGAGTTGCGATCGTCGATCTGACCATCTCGTCTTCTCGACAGCTAACATCGAGCTGCAGCATCAAGTGAGAGAGTCTCTCTCGGCTCTCTCAGCTGAATCTTCTGCTCGAGTCGAACGTTTCGAGGAGGAACACCGTTTGACATCTCAGTTCGGACTTCCACCTTCTCTCGAGAATTTGACGGAAGAAGAGGCAATCGCTTTCGCAATGATTTTGAGCGCAGAGGAGGAAGAGAAGAAACTGATGGCTCTCGCCATGGACAACGGAAAGGGCAGGGAAATCGAAGAGGACGATGACGAGTGGGAACAACCTCCTGACGAGTGGTTAGCAGACGATGGAGTGATGCTCGACGAAGATTACGAAGATAGACCTTCTGGCTCAGGGCTTCGTCGTCACTCCACGATCGTGATTGACGATTATGAAGATCGAGGCACAGGAGGATCCCAGTCGCAGTCTCAATCGCTCTCGACCTCGCTCAATGTTCCTTCTTCCCCTTTCCTCCGAGGTTCATCTATCCCGAACGGCTCCCCCTCTCCTTCCCCTCGCTCATTCTCCGCCTACAATTGGAAACCAGCCTCGGCTGCTTCATCTCCTTCGCTCTCCGCTTTCGGTTCTCCAACCTCAAACGCTAAGCTTCAAGTTTCACCTCGACTCGGACCGACGTACGGATCATCTTTCTCGAATTACGCTAACGATCCGGTCCCAGATATGGATCCTTCTCTCTGGCCGACTGCAGCTTCGATGACGACTTCACCTCCTCCGTCTTCATCAACGAGCAGAAAAGCTTCTTTCGCCTCTTCTCCGCCTCCAGTTCCCTCTCCCCGCTCTCCTTCGTTCTCAGTCGTGACGGGATCGGCCTCTCCATCCGTTGGAGGTTCGAGTACTCCGATTCGTCGAGGTTGGTCTCAAGTAGCAGCTCAAGGTTCTTCGTCACCTTCAACAACGAACTCTCCTTCCCCTTCTTCCCCCTGGAACAGCAGACCCTCTCCTGGACCTTCCTCTCTACTAGCCGATCAACTCAAAGCTAGCCAGGTCGCAGCACAGGAGGAAGAAGAGCAAAGGAGGAGGAAGAGGGAGGAAGAAGATCTCAGGTTCGCCCTCGAGCTCTCGATGGTCGAAGAAGCTAGCAAACTCGAAATATGAGCTCTCTTGCTCGCTCATATAGGCGCGGAGACGATCGAGTAGGCATGAAAATTATGAGTATAGTTTGGCAGAGAGGAGTTAGGGAGAGGGGAAGTGATATCAAAGGGGGCTGCAGTAGCTTGGAAACAGAAAATGAATGTGAACGAGTAAAGTGACAAGAAACAAAAAAAAGATCAGAATGCGAATGCGAGAAAGCGAGAAAGGGAATCAGTGAGTAGTAAGATTAGAGAACGAGTAGAGGTATCACGAAATAAAGCGTTGTGAAGGGTAATCGTGTATCTGCGAAAAGCGAAAGGATGGCTGAAGGGTCTACTAAGATGGAGATGAGAGAGTCGAGAACGTTTGAGAGACTATTTCGAGTGCTTAACTCCCTCGTTCGTGCTAGGATTCTTTCCTTTCTTGATAAGCTTGCTAGAGGAACGATCTTTGCTCGACGTACGGGATAAAGGAGGCGAAGGAGCAGCTCGTAATGGTCGAGGAGGGGGAAACGTGGGAGAAGCGAGGGGAGTGTTTACGGTCGAAGCCGGAAGAGATTGCGAAGCAGGACAGGTAGGAGCGACTGAATCGGAACACTTGACGTGACATGCGTATCTATTCGAGGGACAGCTGAAATTAGTGAGCCGCCAGAACAGACACCAAGAGACTGACTGAGAAGTTTCGACTCACCCGCAATCGTCGCAAGATAAGTAAGCTTTCATCATTCCCAACTTTTTCGTACACAAGTTGCATTTGCCCGTTCCGATTCCACTCGACTGAGCTTGTCCGCTCTCGAGTCTTCCCGACATGTCCCACGAGGTGCGTTTGTCTTCTTTCGAAGAAGTTGTAGAACTTCCTCCTCCTGCGAGACCGAGAGAAGAAGAAGAGTACGAGTAAGGACTGAAGCTACCGAGGAAGCGTTGTAGGCCAGGTTTGATGAGACTGAAACGGTGAGGAGCTTCAGTCGGCGCTGGAGTCGTTAAGATTTGAGGATGTTGGAAAGTCGAGTGGAAAACGTCTCGAGCTTCGTCCGCTTCGTCGTCTGCTTCGATCACCTCGCTCGGTTCGGCTTTGTGACCGACTACAGCGTTCGCGACCGAGAGAGTAGAGGTACGGGCAGTGAGGTAAGAGAGTTTGTTGGGAGAATCGGATGGAGAAGAGGGAGCGATGATTGTCGGAGTTCCTTCATCCTCGTCAGCTTCTGGATCGAGGAGGCGAGCTTCAGAGGATGTCTTCTTGGGAGTGTGAGCGGCGATCCAAGAAGGAGGAAGGGAAGGAAGGGAGCCACTTCGGTTGTGAGTCGTTTGTGCTGCTCCTTGCAGAGTACTGCCGCTCGTGCTGCCCAAGGTTCCATAAGGTCTCTTCGCTGTCCCTACTCCTCCTCCTCCAGCGGCGATGATAGTACTGCGTGGTTTGAGGACGCTCGTCGAATACTGAGATGTCGATTCCTCAGTTTCGTCGATCGGAACGTCTGCTTCTGCGAGTGCCAACAACGCTTCCCCATCGTCTTCCGACTCGCTACCTTCCCTCGACACAGGATGCCCTAGCTTCTTCCCAGACAATTCGGTAGCAGATCCACCGAGAAAGCTCGAATTGATCTTGATTTGACCCTCAAAACTCGGCAATCGAGGAGCTGAAGGTCTCGTTCGTCCTCCTCCTCTTCCAGGTCTCGAGCCTCGTTTCGTCGTACCGGCGTAAGATATCGAACCAATGTTTCCTTTGAGACTAGCTGAAGTAGCTGCAGCTCCTCGAGTGTGAGCATCTCCTTCTCCTCCGTCTTCTCTCGCCAAAACTTCCCGCTCAATCTCCCTCAATTCGGCTAGGATGTCTTTCATGATCGGTCGACGTTCGGGATAAGTGTCACAACAGCGAAGAGCGAGGTCGATAAACGCCTTTGGGCAGTTGGGGGAAACGGAGGAATGAACTTCTGAGATGTCGAGACCGTAATCGGGTGGAGACCGAACGAAGTGATGTTGGGACGTGAGAGTACGGGAAGCGATTTCGATGAAGAGTACTCCTAGAGAGAAGACGTCGGTCGAGAGGGTGAAAGGTTCTCCGAGAAGAATTTCAGGCGACATGTCTGCGAACAAACCGATTTCTCGAGACGGACTCAGCGACGATGGCTTTTAGTAGAGAAGTAGGCAGAAGAGACTCACAGCCATCCGTACCACAGTAAGTCATCGGTCGAGATTTCTGCATCTCTGCCGAAGCTGATTGTTCGTCGACAACCCTCGCCAATCCGAAATCGCACACCTTTAACCTTTCGTTCTCAGTCACCAACAAGTTCTCGCCTTTGAGATCTCGGTGCATACAGTTTCTAGGACTCGCATGAAGGTAGGAGAGGGCCCTTGCGATATCGATCGAGAAGGACATTCGTAACCTCCACGGGAAAGGGAGAGTTCTGTCGAGGATGTACTGACGAAGGTTACCTCGAGGGAGATATTCCGAGATGATCAAGATCCTAGTTGACCTTGAAGTTCCGTCGTCCGTGATCGCGTCTCGAGGAGGAGGAGGTGCGAGACAGAGTCCAAGGTAGAGAATGATATTCGGGTGTCGAGCTTGTTGCATGAGAGAGATTTCTCGGTAGAGGTACTTGTCGACGTCGTATTCGTTCGAGCTCATGACTTCTTTGATCGCGACGTCGATACCGAGGTACTGTCCTTTGTAGACGCTTCCGAACGAACCTTTTCCTAGTCGAGTCCATTCGCTGTTGAACGCGCAAAATCGTGAAGGAGCGGTGTTGTAAAGTGGAGACGGAGATCGTTGAAGTGAGAGAGAGAGAGAGGGAGAGACCGAATGAAGGGGAATGCGAGGAAGGAAATTGCGAGAGGTGAAGGGTCACACAGAGACAGGTCCTGTGTCAGCTCATTCGTTCTCTACTCATAGATCTCCTCGTTCCTCTCGTAAAATCGCTCTGCGTGAGCTGCCCGAGGCCCGTACTTCCATGACACCACTTCCCGATTCTTCAAAGTTGAATGAAACTCACCTCTCATCCGACAGATCAGTGTACAAGATCTTGTCAAACCTTTCTGGTGGATGTCCATCTTTAGTACTAGTACTCTGACTCATCGCTGCAATTTCGAGTGGTGGACTGAAAGATGAAGAGGAATGTGCAGCCGAATTGAGGAGGTTGAGAGATGGAGAAGAGGTTGAAACCGATTCAGTTCGAGGCGGGAGAGAGAGGTACGAGTTGAGTGCGCAGTAGAGTACGTCAGAGAGCGTCAGAGTAGTAGTCAAGAAGGAATAGGAGAAGGTAAGGAGGAAAGGAGGGAGACGAACTTGAGGAATTCATCATTCGACCCCTGTCCTTTTTCAACTTGCGCCGCGCTTCGTCTTCTTCCTAAGTCGACCTCCCACACTTTGGCCAAATCGTCCAATCCACGTTTGACTGGACTCTTCTTACGACGTCTCACTACTCCACCTCTCAACTTCAACGCGTCTCCTGCTTCTTCCCCCTCCGAAACGACGTTCTCTCCTTCTTCAGAAGAGGCGGACGACTCTTCCTCGTCTGTCGACGCGTTTCCCCTCTTCTTTCGACATGGTGTCACTTGCAGGGCAAGCGCGAGAGGGTCCGGGGGTCTCGAAAAGTCGGAGGCTGAGAAAAACATCGAGTTGTCGTGAGAATTGCGAAGCGAAAGAAAGGTTCGAATGCGAAATGTTGAACTGGCCCAGTCGCTTCGTCTGTGTAGCGCTGATGGACGAGAGCTCTTTGATCGTCAGTCTGTCTAGAAGGAAGGAAGGAAGCAAACAAGGAGAAACTCTCATCGAAGGCCAGCAGGAATTTAGAAAGCATCAGTACGAGTCTCGATGTTGAGGATTCAAGGAATGAACAATGCAATCAAGAGAATCGGCTCGGGATGTCAAGCTCGACCTGTATCGAGACCAGCTGACCTTTTATCCGCTACTGCTCGTCCCTTGTCGTCGATGGTTGCAGAGAGCTTTCTCAAACTTGGTTTTCCAACCTGGCGAAGCTCAAAACCCTTGACCTGTTGGGTTTCGCTGCCCCTTTATTCGTTGCAGTCGGCATCTCTATCGGAGAGTACTTCGTATCGACACTACAGGCTGCTGTCCGCTTTCTTGCTTTCGCACACCTTGTTCACCTTCTCAAACATGAGATTTTTCTGCTTGCTTCGTATCCTCCTTCTCCGCTGATAATACGTTCCCTCCTACTCTCGAGTCTCCCGCTTTCGTCGTACAGAAGAGCAAGAACAAGAGTTAAGAACAAAAATAGCTCAAAGATCATTTCAATTTGCTCGTTCCCCTCCCTCTCTTTCTTCCCCCGATCACGATCTCCGACCTCTCTCTTTCTTTCCAACCCTTTACACTCATTTGTACCACCAGCTAAGAAGTCAAGAACTACGCGAACCCTCCTCTCCTCTCATCCCTCCAGTTATGCGCTCCTCCCTCTCTTCAATCGTTTTACTCCTCTCCGCCATTTGTTCAGTAGCAAACGCCTCTCCCGCTGCAGCTAGTAGTAGTACCTCGAAGAAAGTTCACAAAGTCAACGCTGCATCAGAGAATAACCCTGACGATCCTACTGGTCAGTCCTACTCTACTCTTTCAATCTTTCCTCCCTCTTCTTTTGTTCTCTCGCTCTCGAGCCTTTTGCGTCTAGATCCCTGACACAGCTCTCCCGTTGTTGTCCATACAGGCAAAATCCTATAGTAAGGATTCAATCTCTTCCTCTACCTCTCCTTCCCCTCAGGACAAACAAACCGAAAACGCGACTAGAAACTTTTTTGTATTGGGTTCGCGTAACAACGTGATTTCACTGGAGATAGGAGAAAGCAGAAGAAAAGAAAGTCAGAGGATAACAGAAGCAACCGTGTCGGGGCGAGGGAGTACGTGTTGTCGGAGTGTGATGGAACTGAAGATGATCGAAAGACGGAGATTCTTCCGATTCCAATTTACGGCTTATAAAACCTCTGCTTCGATCGAGGAAGAGGGTTGGACACAGCTCGATGGACTTTTGCACGGATAGGAATAGGCGGGTGTGAGAAGGATACTCTGCAAGCGTAGCTTTTAGACCTCGAAAAGAATTCGAAAACTGACCTCTTTTGTTTGTCAATTTCCTCAACGACAGTATTACCGAGCCAGCTTGTGGATTCTACAGATGTACAGTGACATGGAATATCGGACAAGAAGTAGCAGTGAATTGGTTAGGACCTCCAGGTGGAAACGTCGCAGTTTCGCTCATGAGTAATATCGGAGGACCAACTTATGTTATCACCAACAGTATCGCCGGAACTTCTCAAGAGGGTTACTGCGACGCTGGCTACGGAGTGGGTGTCGCTGCTCCCGGGCACGAGTGTGGAAGGGTTCAATTCGTCGTTCCCGATGGTTGGCAAAAAATGAACAACTGTGAGTTCACAACGCCCGTTCTCGCCCATCGCTTGACAAGGCTGACTCTCCTCGGCTCGATAGACACGATTGTCGTTCAATCACTCGACAACCCCGATCAAATTGGTTACACCGACATGATCACTATCGCAGCTCCTAACTCTAGCGACTCAAACATTCCCTCTGGGACTTCTGTCTCTCTCGCCACCATCGCTGCACCCACATCGACGAATTATGGAGCATCAACAAAACCTAGTATCTCGATTCCCTCTCCCACGGCCGTGTCCGGTCAACCTTCCTCTTCTCTCGCCTCCTCGAGCTCGGCCTTGGCCTCGTCTCGATCATCAGCCGGACAAAGCTCGTCAGCTCCGAGTATGGGAGCAACTTCATCGTCGGCTGGAGGTTCTGTTTCAGCTGCTTCAGCCGGTTCACAACCTTCACCATCCTCGTCGCAAACTCCCTCTTCAGCAGCATCCTCGAATCTGATCCTCCAATCTGGCAGTGCGCTATTCGCTATCGCTTTCGCAGCTCTCTATTGTCTATGATCCTCCTCGACTCGACTAGATTCAATTCGGAATAACTCGATTCTTTCCCTTCCCTCCTTCTCTTAAGATACCGATTCTGTCGCCTCGCCCAATTTTACCCTTACCTTACTGCACCAACTATATTCATCATCCTTATCTTATCAATACCGTCTCGCCCCTTCTCTTTCCAACTCCATAATACCGTTCACTCTCCCTTTCGAAACCAACAATTTTCCCCCCTCTCTTAAAACCTTCGAAAACCCTTCCCTTCGACATACCGCCGCTGAGCGGTGCCTCTCTGTTCGTATTTTAAAAACCACTATCATAGCTCGCAAGCCCGGAAGCTTTCTACTTTCTGAAAATGTTGAATTGTTAATACTATTGTTCCTTCTCCATCTCCTCTCTGTGAATACGTCGAGTACTCGATCGAGACTCCCTCACACGCTCACACGCTCACGTCGTCGCTGATTGCGAGTTGTTGACTGCTGAAACGTCTTGCTTGGGATTGAGCGAGCGCGAATGAAAGTTCTTTACCAAGCGAGTTCCTCCCTCGATCTTCTTCTCGCCACGAGCATCTACTTAGCTTCATCTCGATTCGTCGATTATTCAAGTCTCTTTCCTGCTGTTCTGCACGAGCCTCAACGATTGATCGAGAAAGTAAGACGAGAATCTCGGCGCTCGAGAAGAACTTGAGAGCAAACTTCTTTCTCTCGCGTGCGAGATCGTCGGAACATCGAGATTCCGTGTGTAGAGACTCGTTGTGCGAGGCTTGGACGAACCAACGAAGTGGAAAGAGGAAAGGAAACTAGCAGAAAGAACCGAGAAGATGTGGAGAGGTTCGAAAGCTTGAAAGGGAGAAACTTTTATTTTTCTTCATTGCTTTTCGCGCTGTGACCTCTCTTTTCTTCCTCTTCACCGATCTCGAGGAGACGAGGAGTGCTCCTCGGCGAGGCAGTGAGTGTACAGAGTGAGGCAAGAAGTAGCTAAACTTGGCGAATTTAGACTGAGTAGAAGCAGTGTAAGTGTCCAGTTTTTTCAATAATGCAGTGGAGACCGATAAAAGAGTTTTTACGAAGGTCGGAGAGGAAGAGCTGCGTGCGCAATACTACAGTAGCGAAAGATAAAAAGATTTGATTTGAATTTCTAATGGGGAGAAAATCCAAGAATTGGCGAAAACAATTCCGCTTTCCTTTTGAACCACACCAACTCCCGCGCCTTTCTGTACAGATACAGAAACAGAACACACAGTCATAAAGGAGGGTGTCAAGAAGTCCTACATGGATACCCCTCGTAGTTCAATCTCGCCACAACCTCCTCTTCAAACCGAGACGTCTTCTCGAACAAACTCAGCCGGCCAAGAATCCGAAGACCCATTCCTCGCTCAAACTGCTGCTATACCTCTCACTGAACGTGACAGGCAGGAAGGTTACGATGTCGAATTGTTGAACGCGAGACCGAGGGGAGGAGGAGCGTACAGCAGTGATGATGGAGGAGGAGACGGAGATTCCTTGATCGGTCAAAGGGGAGAAAAGTACGCAGGTACCGCAGCACTGTCTGGAGGGAGTACGGCCGCAGGTACAGCTCTACCACCAGCAGTTGGTTTAGCAGGATTAGGCGCGGCGGAAGGAGGAGGATTAGCAGGACCGGGAGGAGGAGCGATGTATGGAGCTGGGAAGGAATTTAGAGAATCTGGAGGGGGTTCAGGGACTACCGCTAGGACAGGTAGACGGAGACCGTGGTTCTTGAGGCCTCTACCGTTGGGGATCCTGATAGCGTTCATCGTCGCAGTCGCTCTAGCGATCGGATTGGGAGTTGGATTATCAGAAAGGAGTAGACACAACTCGAATTCGTCAGCGCCAGTAGGAACGAGTGCAGTATCGGGAGGATCAAGATCTCGAACACGGAGTGGTACAAGGACGAGCAGTGCGACAACCGGAACCGTCGTTCCTTCTTCCCTTTATTCCTCTTACACCTCCGAACACCCTCAGTCTGAAGAATCTTCACTCTCCTCGTCGATCACCGTAGTTGAAACCTCGACCGACAGTGCCGGTGAAGTCACCTCGATCACAACGATCCCTTCTCCAGCAAGTGGAACAACCCTCGCATCGACTGGCAACCTCCCGATTCCAGCTGGTAGTGCAACCACTATCAGTGGAAGTATCACTGTATCTCGACTCGACCCTTCAGAAGCTACGGCTGCTTCAGGAGCCACGATCACGGCTCGAGCGAAACTACGACAAAGGAGGTGGACCGCCTAAAACTTCTTCTCCTCTCGTTCTTCAACCTGCATTCCTACCTATACCCCGTCTCTCCTCTCTCTGTCACACTCACCTCTCACTGGTGTGATCCCTTCGTCGCCTCCTAACACACCTCTCCTCCGACTGTTACCCTTATTTACCCAAACCCTCTCGAATCCAAATTTCCAACACCTAATACCCCATTTCTTGGTTTCTTCATCCTCGGATCCGTCGCATTTTCCCTCTTCAAACTCTCAAGCTATTCGTGTTCACGACTTTCTTTCCAACCGTTCCGTCGAATTCAGCAGCATTCGATCTTCCATTCTCCTTATTTCCCCCCTCGTCGGTCGTTTCGCTTTTCGAGCTCTCCCATCTCTCTCCCTCTCTTTCTTCATTGAACCTTGTTGTGTGTTTGTTAACTTTAGTCTCCTCGTCTCATCCTCGGTCTTCTCGCTCGTTTTCTTCTTTCTTTCTTTCCAATGTTTTCTCAAGGTCTTCTTTTTTGCGTAGTCATGGGTTTCCCTTCTTCTTGAACCACAATGGACACTCTGCTTCTTGCTCTCGTCTCTCGTCAGGCTCCTTCTATCTGCTATTGCAAGCAGAGCGAGTTGATGTTCGAATTCTTTGCGAGACGTTTTCGACATCAATTTTAAAAGGATCGCGAGACAATTTTTGCACCAGCGTTTCGGATCGCTTGTCTAGCTTATGATAGCTTCGCCAGAATGCTAGGATCCTTGCACAAGCTTCAAGTGGAAGGAGTTGATGACGAGGTCCCGCTGAAATCTCTCTCGCTTCTTCAGCTCTCACTACTCTACCCTGCCACTCCTGGACTAGCTACACTCTACGACTCGTAATACGCTCACCTGCACGAACTCGAGCAATCTCTTCAGCAGCTTTCTCCTATTCCCTCTCCTTTCGAGATTCAACTTTCTTAAACTCATCAACGATGCAAGTCGATCGACCTGAACCTCAAGTCTACTTGGCACAGGCACTGAGTAGTCCTCAGTTACCTCAAGAGCTGAAACCTTTCTATCAGGCGTTTGAGAGGTTCTACTCGAATCGGTACGTCTTTCAATCCTTCTCAGCGCTCTCTCACCTCTCAGCCTGGCTACTGGTATAATCGGCAGTCCGTAAGGGAGTTGGAATTAGTGGATGAACGAGAGGCCATGAGCAATAGGTTGAAGGAGAGAGTTTGGCATAGGGAAAGTTGGACGACTCGTAATCACTTAGAGAACACACTCGTCTGAGCGAGCTCGAGACTCGAGTGACTCGCAAGAGATACTGACGAACTTGTTGTATCGTCGTAGACTATGGTATCAATTGACTGCGACGATCGAATCATTCTTCTCCGCACCTTCTTCAGCACCTTTCAGAATCGACCTCTATGAATCCTTCATCAAAGATTTCGCAAACAAGTTGGATCAGTTAAAGTTGGCTGGAATCGTCGTCACCGTAGCGAGAACGTATTCAGGTAAGATTTCATTCTTCCCCATCAAAGGAAACAGGCGATTTTCGGAGTTGAAGACTAATCTCGGCTCTGATATTCGTCCTCGAAAACAGAGGGAACAGCAGCAGTTTCATTCTTGGAAGCTTTCGTTACCAAATTCGACACTCCAGAAACTAGAGAACCTTTCGTACTCGTCACGATGGAACGAGCGCACTTCAAACTCTTGTTGGGAGAAGCAGAGGAGACAAAAGAGGCCATGGACAAATGCGAGAAGATTTTGGATGGGCTAGATAGCGTCGATTTGGCCGTGCATGCTAGTTTCTATAGAGTTAGCGGAGATTACTGGAAGGTGAGTATTCTATTCCCTTAGAGCCCTCGGTCCATCAAATCGTGCAGCGAACTGAACACCCTGCTTTGTGCTCACTCTGTCCAGGCCAAGGCTGAGTTCGCCGACTACTACAAAAACTCCCTCCTCTACCTCGCCTGCATCAACCTCGAAAAAGATCTGACTCCTGAAGAAAGGACTTCTCGAGCGCACGATCTAGGGATCTCTGCCTTACTAGGAACTATCTACAACTTTGGTGAACTCGTGAGCTTCACTCGATTCTCTGATTTCGGTTATATCTACAAGCGAGAAAGCTAACATTGGCCGTCGATTCGTTGGGATCAAAAGCTCATGCACCCCATTCTCGACTCTCTGACCGGTACCGAGTTCGAAGTAGTCAGAAACCTCCTATTCGCTTTCAACGCTGGTGATATCGCCAAATTCGAATCCCTCATTCCCGAAATCGCATCGAAAGAAGTGAGAACCTGCCGTCCCCCTCCTTCTCAACATTTGATCTCGATACTGACTTCTTGAATTGTTTTCACAGCCTTTTCTACAACAACACTTCCCCTTCCTTCGAGAAAAGATCTGTCTGTTGGCCTTGATCGAAGCAGTTTTCAAACGACCTACTCAAGATCGAGTTCTACCTTTCAGCATCATTTCGAAAGAAGCACAAGTGCCTATCGACGAAGTTGAGCACCTAGTCATGAAAGCTCTGGCGTAAGTTCACCCTTTCCTGTGTTCTCATTCTTTTCCGTCAGTGCCTGAAAACTAAAGTCGAATGTTTATATTTCTTGGGTTCATTCACAGACTCAAATTGATCCGAGGTACATTAGATCAACCATCTTCAACTGTCACTATCACATGGGTTCAACCTAGAGTGTTGGATCGTCAACAAATTGATCAATTGAAAACTAGGTTGGTTGAATGGAGTGATAAGGTACAAGCTGTAGCTATGCACGCTAGGAGCCAAGCCCCTGCTTTGTTTGCCGCACAATAGATCGGAGCAAGCTGAAGTGGATAGTGAAGGGGAAAGATTTAGTCCTCGAGGTGGAGCAGAAGATCCTCAAAAGAAATTATAATTCGAGTAAACATCTTTCGAATCGACTGTCTTTGCGGCAGAACGGAGAGGCCGAAAGTGTCGGGCATCTTATATCGGGAGTTCGACGCTGATCTCGCTGTTGCTTTGGGCCGCGCTCGACGACTGATGTATAGTCGAGAAAAAACAAAACTTTTGTACCTCGAGCAGCGTTCTCGCTTCGAGCCTCTAAATCAGAATGAAATAAAAACCGTCATACAGTATAGAGTACACTTTGCCAGCATCGACGATCAACACTCTTCTCTTTCGAGTAAGTCATCCCTCATCTCCCCTTCTCGTGACTCTCCTTCTTCCCCTTCTTCGTCCTCGTAACCTTCTCCGTACAGAACTCGAGCACCATACTCCTTCTCTGTTCTAGGCGGTATTATCCATCTGCTCAGGATCGCTCCTCCGATAGCTGCCAATCCGCCGAATCTCAAAACCCAAACAACGTCATTTTGACCTCGAAGTTCTTCGTCTCCTCCTCCTTCTCCTCCTCCTGAAAAACTCGCTGAGATGAGAAAGCGCGCGACAACAGAAGACGGAGATGAAGAAGAGGAACTAGTGAGTTTCAGGATGATTGCTGAAACGATCGCGACGAGGAACTGAGGTGCTACGATCGCCAGATTGTGAATCCCTAAAACTGTTCCTCCTTTCGGGGTCGTGTGCTCCTGAGTCGTGTTTCCTTTTGAGCGAGTCTGCTCCGTATGTTGAGACAGTTGCGAGTCTTGTCGCTCCCGACGAGAAGGAAGGAGTGGGCTTCTCTCCGAGTGACGAGGGAAACGGGGTGAAGCTGGAGAAGCTGGAGAGTGAGGATTGATGAAGCTCTGCTGGCGGTTCGAGGCTCGGAATGGAGCGGGTCGAGAATAGGGAGAAGGAGAGCTCGGAGGAGGAGTGTGAGTTGGAGTAGTCGCTTCGGAGTGAGGTGGTGCTGAACTGGGAATCTCGTCTTCTCGAATGTACTCCATCACGAGAGCGAAAGGTACCTGGTCAAAGTCAAGCGGAGTCAGATGACAGTAGCGGGAACGGAAAAGAGAATCCACTTACCCAGCAAGTAATCGCCCAAGAGATTCCTTGGAAGGCCACGAAAGCAGTAGCTCCTCTCGGTCCAGTCACGAAGAAAGTCCCGATCGTTCCAACGGTATAGCACCAGAGTCCGAAAGTCCAGCAGTTCCGAGGAGTAATCAAACTGAGGATCCATCTAGCTGTTCTACCGAACTTTGTCGAGAATGAAAGTCGACGAGCGAAAGATTCATCGCCGAGGGTGGTAAGATATGGCAGGAATGTACCGACTGCGATCGAAACGATCGCGTAAAGGAGGAGAGCGAGCGAACCTGCTCGAGTTGCCTCATCGGCCGAGGGAAGAGGTTGTCCTTTCGGTATCGAGGCGTAGAGGGACTCGGCCACGTAGGTTGTTCTATCGAAGGTCAGAATAGGTCAATTTTTGGCAAATTGAGCTCGAGCGAGAGAGAATATGAAACGCACGAATAGAAAAGTAGTGGGAACCAAGCTGTCCACGAGAAGAACTGAACGTAGCAGACCCTCCTGACTTCGATTGGGAGGTCTCTGATATTGTCTTTGATGTCGACAAAGATCCTCTTCCAAGCGCTTCCTGATTCCACCTCGTTTGGCGTTCGTTTCTCTTCCTCTTGAGTGAAACAAGTGATTGCGACGGTCGAGGCCATGACGACACAGCTGATGACCCCCAACCTTCGAAACTGACCTCCACCGATCCATTGAAGTGCTGGAACGGAACCGAGATCGAAGAAACCGCAGAGATAACCGAGAATGTTGGCGAAATGGGTCTGTCTTCCAAGCCAAGCGTTGCCTTGGTTCTGTTGATGACTCGGAACGATGTCAAGCACGAGAGCCTGGAGCAAAAAGAGTTCAGCGTATCTTCTTGTGAATGAGCTTGAAGGAGTAGTTGAAAACTCACTCGCATCGCAGCTTGCAAACCGTTCAAACTGAAATCGAGAATGTAGAAACCTGTCACTCCGATCCAAATCGCTACCGTCTGTTCCCAACCGATTCGCTCTGGATCCCAATCTCCTATTCCTCCAAGCGAACAGAAAACTGACGAGATTTCCTTTGCGAAAGCGACGACCAACGTTGAAATGATAATGAGAAGAGCTGAGAGCGCGATGAAGAATCGTCTTCGATACTTCGAAGTCGAAGCATCAGATAGAGCACCTGCCAAGTATCACGAGGCGTGAGCCTCGATCCCTCACGAGGCGACAATCGAAAGAGGGGAAATTCGACTCACCGACGAGAGGTTGAATCAGCAAACCTGAGAGAGGTCCCGCCATCCAGACGAGTGAAGTCCCTTGTTTCGAGATACCTAATTCGAGTAGATACGGGGTTCCATATCTGACAGCACGGAGCCGAGAAGTTGTCGTTTCAGCTGAGAACACTCGCAAAAAATACAACGGAAGAGACCTCACGCCATTTCGACCGTCCAAGCAAGCTGTGCTCCTGCGAGACCCAGTGTGAGGTTGATCAAGCTCAGCGCACTCAGCCATCCACGACCAGTTCCTTCCGTTGTTGATCGTTCAACTTGATCTCCGTCATCGTTCTCTCCCGGCGTCTGTTCGATAGAATCTGCACCGCCTACGCACCTTATATGAGAGCTGAAGAGTGTAGGAGAACCCAGAATGGACCGTTTGCTGAGGGGAGACGGAGTTGACTGAGATTGAAAGAGATCTTCGAGAGATTGGTATCGGTGAGGCGTGCGAGGCGATTCTGAGGTTTTGCGCGGTGTAGAATTGCTCGTGGTAGTCATTGAAAGCTTACAGACGTCCCATAGAGCGTCGCAGCTAGTTGAGATGGAGCGAAACCGACTTCATCATTACGAGCGCGACTTTGCTTCCCTTTCTTTCCTTCTGACCACTCACTCGAACCTCGTTACGCCTCTCCAGCTCAGGGAACTCTGTCTTCAAAGCCCGGTAATTGCAGAGACCGACTCTCATGATGCCCCCACTTTCGTTTCTCCCTTCCCTGCTTCCCGCGGCCCGTTAACATTCATTGGTCTATTTCTAGCTTCTACGCTAGCGTACGAAGCCAAGCTTGGCTTGCCGAAACAGATCTTCGCAAACTCTTTCTCCGAAAGGTCAAGGTTCAGCGAACAACTACTTCGCAGTGCTTTCTCCTGCTTGCAATCCTCTCTTTTATTACCGGACTAATGTTTGGGGATATTCAAGATGAGTACGTTTCTAGTCAGTCGAAGTCTATTGGCACGGAAGACTCGGACGCAATGGACCGATTTCACCGTCCTGTGGTTTTCTCCCTTTCAAACTTTCTTTTCCCCCTTCTCCAGGCTTCTCCTGCACGAGGTTTGCTCCAAATGGGGTTGTTGGGGAACAAAAAGCTCCACTCGCCCTCGTAGTGGACCTCCACTAATTCGCTAAGTTCCTTCTCTTACTCCTCTGTCGCCAGGCTCCCTCTTTCCTTCTCAGCTCGAAGTCCATCAACCAAGTACATTCTACGTTAAAGTCGACGAACCGAACGAATCAATCTCACCTCTCCCAACTTTGCAAACTATCGCAGTTCGAAAATGGCTCCGCCAGTCAAACGATCTTTCATCACTCGCTTCACCTCAAACAACTATATCGTCGGAGCTCTCCCATGCATAGGCGGCGTTCTCTTCGGTGCCGATATCTCGTCGATGAGCGGTCAATTGTCCAATCCTTACTACCTCAACCAATTCGGACATCCAGATTCAGACTTGCAAGGAGGAATCACCGCTTCAATGCCCGCAGGCAGTCTTGGAGGTGCTTTGATCAATTCGTGGCTTGCTGACAAGATCGGTCGCAAGAAGACGATTGTAAGTCTTGAGCTCTTCTTTCGCAATCTTTCCTTTCGAGTCTGAGCTGACAAATGTCTCGATAATGCAGATCCTCGGAGCTTGGATTTGGGTGGTAGGTTGTATCATTCAGGCTGCTGCCAATAACGTCACAACCCTCGTTGCAGGTCGAGTCGTCGGAGGACTTTCGGTCGGAATTCTTTCAGCTATCGTTACGACTTATCAAGCTGAGCTCACAAAACCTTCTATTCGGTTCGTCAAGCGTTTCTTCTCGTGCTCCACTCTCGTCGAGACATATGGACTGACCACTCAAGGCTTGATTTGACAACACTTCTCAGAGGTCGTATCGTTTCCCTACAACAATTTGCTATCACGATCGGTATCTTCTTGCAATACTCTGTTCAATTTGGATCTTCTTACATCAACGTGAGCTCGTGTATCTCTTCCGCTCTCTCTTCGCGATAGTTACTGTGATTGACTTGTGTCTCGTTCATAGGGTGGAGCTAGTTTCCGCTTGCCTTGGGCTCTACAGCTTATCCCCGGCCTGATTCTTGGTACTCTCATGTGGATCTTCCCAGGTGGGTCCAGGTTCACCTTTCGTTGCGATGTTACTTCTCGACTATCCAGAGCAGAATTGCTGACCCGGACCTTCTCCAAACGTTCGCCCCACTTAACAGAATCGCCTCGTTGGCTTTGCGATCACGAACGCGATGAAGAGGCTCTACAGATCCTTGCAGATGTTCACGCTGCTGGAGATACGGAGGATCGCCTAGTTCAGCTCGAATTCGCAGAGATCAAACAAGCTATCGAATTCGACAAAACTCAAGCCGCCAAGAGTTACCGCGACTTGTTCCATTCTTCGGTACGACGAAGAGTCTTCTTAGGAATGTCGGAACAAATGTGGTCGCAGTGAGTTCATTTTTTTCTCTTCCTTGCCTTTTGTAAATTTGAAGTTCTGACGGAGTTGTCATTTCTCTCGCAGATTGACTGGAATGAACTGTATGGTGAGTTGAATCATATCGCGAAGTGGCTACAGGCTCTCTACTGGAGAGACTGGAGAGTTCATTGGCGTACTCAAACTGGCCGAGCTCGACGAAGCTGACTGAATTTCGTTTTTCTCTGCTCCTCCTTGTTCTTGCGATCACAATCTCATTCTCGTTTACTCCGTCCCGTGCGCTCAGATGTATTATGTAACGTAAATCGGCCCTCTCTCAGCCCGGATGTTCGATAGAAGCTGACTAGACATTCTCGCTTCGATAAATAGCTACGTCTTCCAATCTGCAGGTCTCACAGGTCGTCGTGGAGAGCTCATCGCTTCTTCTGTACAATATACTTTGAGTGAGTGAACGCCTTGTCGACGCTTCCCGTTGTTGCTTTCGCCGACTAATCTACTCGGGGTTTTTTTTTCACTCGAAATTCAGACGTCGTTATGACTATTCCTGCACTCATCTACATTGATCGATGGGGACGTCGACCTATGCTTCTCTACGGAGCGATCATCATGGGAACCTGGCTCTACCTGGTCGGAGGTCTTCAAGCGCGTTTCGGTCACGCAGCAGTCGATGTTGCTTCGAGCGATACCACTACTTGGATCGTCGAGGGAAACAAATCTGCTACTTATGCTATCATCGGTGAGCTCCCTTTCAAGCGCGTTAGATTCGCAAGGATGAAACGACTGACACCTTGTCTCGTCTGAGCTCAGTCTGCTCTTACCTCTTTGTCTGTTCTTACGCTGTTACCTGGGGACCCTGTTCGTGGACTTATGCCGCTGAGAGTGAGTTCATACCTCATACAAAGAAGCCTCCTAACTCGACACACGCTCAATCTCTTTCGGAATGTCTAGTTTTCCCAACTCGTGTTCGAGCAAAAGCTGTCTCGTTCTCTACCGCAACCAATTGTGAGCTCTTCACGACTCTGTCTCTCTGTGACTGAGCATGCTGACACTCTTTCGTCTCTCTGATAGGGGTTCGTCGTCCTTCTCTCGTCTTTCCCTCGCTCGCTCGCTCCTGAAGAAGCGGAAGGCTAATTCTCTGATCCATTTAGCAGGCCTTCAATTTTGCGCTCGCCTATGCCACTCCCCCTGCTTTCCGCAACATTCAGTAAGCCACTTTTACGTGCTCGTCGAGAGTTGCTCGATCTCTCTGACTGAACTCGTCTTTCGAAACAGATGGAAAACTTATTTCGTTTTCGGAACCTTCTGCTTCGCTATGGCTGTCCATATTCTGTTCATGTTCCCGGAGAGTAAGTCGATACTTGGCCGGCTCTTTTCGTTCCTGGCGTTCAATGTACTTGAGCTGACTTGGTGCTTCGATTTTTATTGTGCAGCTCGCGGTCGTACACTCGAACAAATGGAGGAAGTCTTCGCTGGAAACGCTTTCACAGCATGGCGAGTCAACGACGCGGTCGGAAAGAAATCTCTCGCAGATGTCGAAGCGTGAGTTTCCATTCTTGAGCTTTGTTTAAAAAGTTGTTGGTCGAGAAGGTTGCTAACGTTCACGTGCCTCTTCCCATAGTGCACGAAGTCACGAAACAGATCTCAAGGAGGAGATCTCTCACGATGAGGACAAGAAAGAGGAAGTTTCGCTATAAATTAGCGCTCGTGTCGCTCGTATCTAACGCATAAACCTGTCACCCCCTCTGCTCTGTCTCATTGATTCGAACCGTAATGGAATTGTCTGATCTTCTGCACTCTCGCGAACGGTCGGAATCACTGGAAGAGACGGCAGAGTAAATCTGCGAGAAACATTTCCACTGTCCCCAGCTGTTACAACAACGATATATCTATATATATATGCTCTAGATCAACGCCTCTACCTCAACTCGGGCTTCCCTTTGGTTGTTCCACCTCGCCTCATCCAAGCGATCTCGTCTTCGTCCGGAACGTTTTCATCTCCCAACCAATTTGACAACCATTTCCTAAATTTCTCAACGCCGTCCCTCTTGATTCCTGCATCTCCATCCACATACAACAAAGCGAGACAGAGAGTGTATCTCGAGAGCTTGACGTTGGTGTACCGAGCCCATGCGAGGATTTGACCGATGAGAGGGATGTGAGAGTGAACACCGGTGAGAAGGATGAGAGAGCGGAAGAACTGATCAGTCGGGTGAACGTCGGGATGAAGAGGCTGACGAGGGGACAAAGTTGAAATGAAAGGTCGCCAATTGGGAGGTGGTTCGAGTTGGTCGGCAAAAGATTGAGCCCTCTTGGTGCGAGAAGCGCTGGACGAGTACGATGACGATCCGGAAGGAGAGAAGTGAGCTTGTAGCCAACGACCCACTCCCGTCTTCGTTTCGAGAGGATTTTCTACTTCGACTTCCTGATAATTCGCTTCGAACAATTGATCCCACACGAGCTCCTCCATCCTCTTCGCCGCCGGTACTCTGTCCCATCTGTCATCAACCGCTCCTCCGACTCTCGAATCTGCCGCCAGTACTCTCGGTTGAAGTCGCCCTCCAAAACTCCTCGAAGTGCGTTTCCCTCCTATGTTGACTTGACCGATTCCATCCTCCATTCCGAATCCTCCCGACCCTCGACCAGCTTCTGTACTCGCGTACCTCGCTGCATCGAGCAAGATACTCATTGTAGCTATGTCCGGTCTAACCTCATGTTTCAGTTCCAACTCTGTGTAGAGAGAATAAACTCGTTGATATTTCCCGACGAGGTTGTAGTGAGAGAGGAGAGAATTCCAGGGGACGATATCGAGCCTGACAGAGTGTCGTCGACGAACCATACATTCTGCTGGAGGACTTCTGAGAGAGACGAGAGAAGAAGGATCGTGGATCGATGGAAGGTGTTCGTAGTATCGGAGGAGGCGATAAGCTTCTTTATCTTTCCTCATAATACAGAGTGCTCGAACTTGAAGATCGAGGACTGTTGCATCGAGCGGATAGCCTCTGTTTCGAAGTTTGTCGAAGAGTTTCGTGACGTGACCTGGAGCGTCACGGAGGAGGAGACAGTGCATGACGATGGTGTAGAGTCGTAGAGTAGGTGCAGGTGGGATATAGGAAGTTGTAGAAGAGGTCGAAGATGCGGCAGAAGCGCGTTCGAGTTTGTCGAGCACGGCGACCAGGAATTTATGATCGATTGAAAATTCGTGAACGACGGACTGAAAGAGTGCTGCCCAGGCCACTCGACTCGATAGGAAAGGAGGTCGTGGGAAAGTCGAAGATCGACCGGAAGAGGCTACGTATTGACGAAGTTGAGCGAAGTAGGCGAGAGAAGTTGAGCGGTCGAAGAGCTGAGTCGTTCGATAGATGTCGTTTGCAAGCGGGGCCGGGGTTCCAGATTGCACTGCAGGGCTTTTCCGTCGAGTTTGAGTCGTTGTTGTGAGCGACGGAGATGGCGATGAGGGCGAAAGGGCGGAAAATTTTGAAGCTTCTTGCGAAGGTGAAGTCTGCACTTTGACTGATTCCATTCTTATCTCTCTGGTTCCGCCCGCCATGGCCGACTCCTCGCCTCGCTGTGTTTCGACCTCCTCCTCCTCGATAGCGATCTCCTCAAGGTCCCATTCCTCTAAACTTGCCTTCTTGCCCTTTCCTTCTCGAAGATGCAGCGGAACCGAATCCGTCCTGTCAGACAGTTGCTCCCTCATCCATTGACTCGGTGTAGCTCCTGCCTTTGCCCTCGAAAGCTCCTCCTTGATCTTCTCTGCCGCCTCGCGATTCTCAATCCCTCCTTTCCTGACTACCACCTTGAGAACTTGATGCAGGACTCTCCTTTTAGGTTGAAGTCCAGTTTCTTTTGTCATTTCCATCATCGTCTCGACCGCTTGCCGTGGATCCTGCGAGATGAGAGAAGGAGAGAAAAGAGGGAGCCAAGTGACGAGCGATTTTCTCGAGACTTGTCGTTCCTTCATTGATCCGAGTAGTAGGTCCCGAAGCGAGTGTAACATCTCCGTCGGTGCACTTGTGAGTTTCCCTGACCGTTGACGTTCACTCGCTAGTGCTTCTAAAATCCTTCCATAACTTTGTTCCCTCCAAATAGGTCCTCCTCCTGCTTCTCGATTATTCTGCTCAGCCTCGGTTCTGCTGAAGACTATGAATTCGATAATTTCTCGTAATGCGACGTAGTGTTTAACTTTGAGGAAGGCTTGAATGCACCTCGCGAGGAACATGCTTCTCGACCTTTCGGGGAGTTGGACGGAGAATCGATTCGAGAGAAGTTGAGAAACGAGGTAAGGAGCTTGTTGCTGACTCGACACCATTGCCGGGATCGACAGGTACAACCAATCTGGGCATTGAGGCTTGCTCTTGTCGTCCTCCTCCTTCTCCGTCGTCGTCCTGGTTGAAATTTCATCGGCTTGACTGGCACTTTCGAGTAAACCGAGTTTTCCAAGTGCGTAAACTGGATCCCGCGTATTGAGGATATCGACCCATGATGCCAAAGTGTCTGGAGAGAGTTTACGGGTTCGTAGAACTTTGTAGAGAAGGTTTCGAGGGATGTGTTGACCTTGACTGAGAGCTCTCGCGATCCATCGAGTTCGAGTCTGGAAGAGGTGGGAGTAGGAAGCTTCTTTGATGACGGATAGATGAGGTACTGGTCGGTACTTTGGGAGCCTCCAGTTCGAGGGAGCTCGGAGAGGAAGTTGAGGAGGAGTCGAAGGAACTGCAAACAACGAAAGCTTCAGTTTGACTCGCATTCGCACAGAGAGTTCATGACATACGACATACCTTGATCAGATATTCTAGTTGCTCTCCTTCTCCTAGCTGAGGTGGTAGAGGATGAGGAGAATGTTCGACTTGAAGAGTTGAGCGAACGAGAGGTACCGAGTCGTTGAAGGAGGGAGAGCATCTACAGGGCATATCTCTGAGACTATCTATATGCCTTCCTAGTGCTCAGAACGTGTGTTTCTGGTGATTTGGTGACGATAAAGTTGATTGTTGATGAGAAAGATTTGTTCCGACACTCTTTGGCTTGTAACCACTCACTTCATTCACGTAGTTCACTCAAGATAGTATGTATAACTCTCTAGTACATGCAATACCTTCTACTGATAACCTTGATGTCTCAGAAATGAGCCAATTCACCATCTCTCACTCGATCAACCTTCCTTCTTCCTTCTCGACTCCTTCCTCTGCTCCTCCTTCAAACGACACTTTCGAGTACCCTCTCGATACATCAACTCCCCTAGCTCAACTCCAGTCTCTCGAACAGCAATTAGGCGCAGCTCGAAACGACCTCAATGAGCGTTTGACAGAGTGGAAGGATCTGTTGAAGGACGTCGAAAAGGAAGACAAGAAGAAAAAGAAGAGGAAGGACGACGACGACGAGGATGTCGAGGAAGACGAGGAGTGAGGAGAATCAGGTTTCGAGGTAGGGAAGTTTTGGTTCTTCCAGAATTTGGAGCGGGCGAAAGTAGTTCGAGCCGCTCGAGAGTCGGAGGAAAGCAAGAAGAACGTCTCGTGGATCAACTCTCTAGACACGCTCTTCAAGTCGAAAGTGATCGATTCGGAGTCGAAACGAAGAGGTCGTCGAACTATTCGCGCCGGATTATCTGTTATCGAGTGAGTTCTGAAAGAGTCTTACTTTTCGTTCCCTCAAATAACTGACGCTCTTCTGATGTGACTTGTATGAACAGCTATAAGCCTGCCTTTCGCTCTGCCGACAAACGACCACGTTTCGGAGAATCGACTTTCGTTTGTAGTAGCTTGCACTCTCTTCCTTTTTCTCACGTCTCGCAATTGCACTATGCATTGTTCTAGGTGCTTTCGCAGTCAATCACAGCGCTTTTGTTGATGCGAAAAGGTGAGACAACCGCGGAAGTTCAACGGAAGAGAACTCGCGCCTCCTTTCTTTTCACGCCTGTTCCCCCTCTTCTAAACTCTTCTACTTCCTCTCTCTTTTCTCGTTCAGCCATGTTCAACAACTCACTCATAAGGCAAGACAGCATTATCAAAGGCTCTACTGATGGATGAACGGTTTGCTGACCTTGCTCCAATCTGGACAGGTTCCTCAAGAGCTACTTCACGTCTCACAACCCTTTGGATCCTGCTGAGCTATCTCCTGAACCGCCAAAATCTATCTAAGTGAGTCTTTACGATCCTGTAGTACTCTCAAGCTGACTCCATTCTCTCCAGGTCGATCGTCTTTCCTCTCTTCCTCCCGAACTCCTCTCAATCATCTTCGACCTCGCATACGACCCTGAACAACCTCTCGGAGAACCTCTTTCGAAAAGCCTTCTTCCCTACTTCCGTCAGAACCTCTACCGAGAGATCAACTTGAACTCCGCATCTTCCCTTTTCCTACTCCTCTCGACACTTCAACGTTCTCCATCGCTCGCCTTCCTCATCTCGGGACTGGATACCGACATACTCAATCCTCACAAGAGGAACCTCGGATCCTGTGCAGAAGAGACTCTCAAGATACTACTCGATCACCTTCCTCATCTTCAAACTCTTACCATCGGCGAAGTCTTCACTCTCTCCACCACGCTCACGATTCCCCTCTGCCAGCACCTCACCACACTCGTCTCTCTGAACTATACCTGTCATGAATTGTGGGAGTCTGACACCGATCTCCTCTCCCTCTTCCGAAGTCTTAAGCGGGTAACGATCGGCTTCGACGTTTTCCGAGCTAATGCAGCGTCAAGCAGTCCAGCTTTCGTCCAAAAAGTTGAAGAGCTGTCTCTTTGGCATGTTTGTTGTATGAGCGGTGACGGTATGCTCTCGACGGCCGAAATGGCTCGATTCATCAATCGATTCCCTCGACTCAGACGAATCAAACTTTGGGATCACGAACAGACTCGCTACGGACACCTCCTCACGCACCTCTCTCACGCACCTTTATCCCTCACTCACTTGGACCTACACAGTGCCATCGTCGAGTTGCAGCCTTGGTCCAGTTACGACTACATCTTACCTCGTTTCTCAAAACTCGAGAGACTCGGGATCAGTCTCGCGTCCCTTCCCGATTCCTTCTCTGCTCAACTTCGACAACTACCACATCTATCTACTCTCTGTCTCTGCACCCTCACAGCTCCCTGGTTCAATCATCGCGGCCCGGTTCCAACCGTAAACGACCTCATTTCGTTAGTCGAAGGTCCAGAAAGAATTGAGACACTCAAGTTCCTAGAGATAGATTCTGTCACGGGGAGGAGAGGAAAGCGGTCAGGTGTGGAAGACTTATCGAAATTGGCATCGAAAGAGTTCGCAATGGGTCACGAGTGGTGGAGGCCGGATTTCGGAGAATGGAGTATCAGCGAGCTCGAGAGGTTGAGGGAGATTGGACGATTAAATGGAGTTCAAGTCGGAGGAAGTACTTACGAAGCTATCGCTATCGAATCCGCTTACTTGTTGGAAGAAGCGAATCGTGTGATTCTCGAAGTTCTTTGGAAGAAATCTTTCGAACCTTACAACAGGTCACGATCGATAGGAAAAAACAATCGACTTCCCATTCTATATATCGACGAATTGGATCCCGAAAACCTCAATCTCGTCAAAATCAAGCTTCCGGAGGAGGATTCGTATCAATTCACGTTCAGGAAAATCGGAAAACGTTTAGGGAAGACGAAGTGAAGAATTGAACAACATCTCGAGTGAGCTCATTGGCGTCAGAATGAGTGGTTAGTAATGAAGGGAGGAATAGGAAGCGGAAGGAGGAGCTGGAGAGGAGGTTTTACGAGAAAAAGGTGTTTGATGAAAGCTTTACTGTGGAACGAGACAAGCTCTTTGAATCACTCTTCAATTCTACCTCTCGTATCTGTGACCTTTACTCGTCAGTATCTAGCTGAAGCTGTCACTTGTGCGCTTTCGTAGCCGCTTTTCCCAATCACAATCTGAAGTTTGCGAGAGCTATTTATTTTCGCAAAGTTGAATCATTTCTGGCAAATATTCCTGATTTCCCTCGTGAGAATCCTGTGAGCTTCAGTACGTGCATAACCTTTCTAAGAACCGACTTCAGAGTCGAGAAGAGAGCAAGTCCCTCTTGATCAATTGAATTCCCTTTCTTCCTCTTTCACCTCGCTTTCGCCTCACAGATCAGCTAGGAATGTCTACAGAGCATTCGGAACGAACTCAAGTAAGTACTCAGCCGTCACTCAACGCTCTCAAGCTGACTCTTTGCTCTCTAGATCGATCGGCTCTCTCTCCTCCCTCCCGAACTCCTCTCCGACATCTTTGACCTCGCACACAACCCCAAGCAGCCTCTTAAAGAGCCTCTCTCCAAAACTCTCCTCCCCTACTGCCGTCGGATTCTTTATCGACAAATTCGAATCTCCTCTTCCTCTTCCCTCTCGAAACTTCTCGCAGCCGTCGAAACATCCCCCTCTCTCGCCCCGCTGGTCAAACAGCTTTGAATTTCAAGCGCGACATCTCCGGCACAAGCTGAATTCGAGTTAGTTGCGAGCAGATTTACCTCTCTCAAATCCTTCGACTACGGACGGGCACAACTCAGTAAAGTGAACTTCGTCGCTCCTCTTCAATCCCTCTCCTACACCCCAGATGTTTTCGACGCAAGGGAGGTCAACGCTCTTTTCCGCCTACCGCTTATCAAGCTGAGACTCAGCCTGTATACCTGCACAATTGAACTACCGGACAACTTTCAAACATCCACGAAGATGCCTACCCTCGAAGAATTGACGCTGGTAGAAGCCTACTCACCAGAAGATGATGATCAGTGGGATCCGAGTGTTAGTTGCTTCGTGAAGCGATGTCCAAAACTCCGTTCTCTCACACTCGTCGACGAGGCTTCCCCGAGCTTTCAACTTTTCCTCGAAGCTCTCGTCGGAGCGGTGCCTTTCTCTACCCTCTCCAAGCTCGAATTCGACACTCCTATCCTCGAAGACCTATCGATCTGTAGCTTTATCCATCTCTACCCTCTCTTCACCAACCTCACTTACCTCAGCCTCACCGATGGAATAACAGCTCCTAATCTCGCTTCTCACCTTCGTCAACTGTCCTCGCTTGAGACTTTGCGTCTGGGACCCGCCGCTCACTTCGGACTCGAATCTGCCGAAAATTCTTCTCCCTCGTTCAAGCTCCAACGAGATCTCCGGCTCTCAAGCTCCTAATCCTCGACTGTTTCGGACCGACAACAGGCTACCGCTGCGACATTCGAGATAGATGATCCGTCCTGTAACGAAGAATGGTTCGACCCCAGGTTTTCGGATTATATCGAGGAGGAGGAGTGTCGACAACTGCTCGAGCTGGCAACGGCAAATGAAGTACGAGTGGAGGGAGATATCTACGCGGCCATCGACTACCGGAGCTCGTGGAATTTGGAGGTTGCGAATCGACATGTTCTCTGGGCTTACAGAAATCAAACGCTCGGACACCTCGAATCCTTTAAACATCCTGATCGAGCCCAACGATTCCCTGATCTCGACGTCGACAAACTCGATCACGAGAACCTGAAACTCGTCAAGATTGATCTACCGGAGGAGGATCGGTTCAAATTCACTTTGGAGTAGGAGATTCGGAAAGCGATGCGGAATCAGGGAAAGAATTCAGCAAGAGGAGGAGACTTCTAATCAACGGCTAGATAGCAGCAAGTCAGAGATAGCGAGAGGTTTCCAAGGCGGAAGAGGAGGAAATGAATAGGAGAACAGGCTCTTCCGTAATTTTTCTGCCCGCGGTTCAAGATTTCATCGTACTCTTTGTCTGCTATCAACTTCCCTTTCGATAGTCGAGCTTTTACATCAATGAGCCTACACAGGAGAATCAGTGTGCGCTCTTTCGCTCTTTCGCGACCTTGCGGGAAAATCGAATTCTCCACGAGATCCCTGACTTTTGGACGCTTTTGTCGTCAGCTTTCCTAGACTTAAACACAAGTCATGGATTATTGAGAAGACTCCGAGCAAATCTTTCCGGTATAAAAGCGAGTCCATGCAACATGCTCATTAGAGGTAGAGATAGGGTTTTTGCAAGGTGAACAACGAAAATGCGAAGTAATAAGCTGAGAATGCAAGCGAGAATGAAGTATTTGCTAAAAGAAATGGATTAGAACGCGAAAAGGTTTCGGAGTGAAAGCGGAAGAGAAGAAAATAGTGGACGAAAACCAAAAGTGAGAAAATACGAAAATAACGTCGCAGGAGAGAACAGCCTCCGAGAGTTTCGAATGATACTTGGTCGAGCTACTTCACCTCTCACCACTCGACATCAACACTTTCTCCAGCTGGATCTTGACTGGATTCTTCCAGATCCTGATAGATATCGAGAGGTAACATCGTCTCCCTCCTCCTTTTCCTACTTTCACTCCTGTTTCTACTGCTGAAACGACCGCCGCTACCGTGATTGCTTTGTTCCGACGAAGGAAGCTGAGATGTGGAGGGGAACAATGTAGAGAGAGGAGATCGAGCGTCGTTTCGATTCTTCGTCGAAGAAGTTGCCGAGAATTCAGAGGAAGTTGCTGAAAGAGGGAGAGGAGGAGAGGAAGCTCCACCGTATGGAGTTGAAGGTGCAGTGACAAAGTGTTCGACGGTGGGAAGGGAGGGCGAGACGAGAGACCGAGAGAACGGGAGAGGAGCGGTGTGAGGAGGAGGTGGACTTTCGGAGAGGGCACTTTCAGCGGTCGAGCCAGATTGTCTGGAGGGTTGATGAATGTAGGAAGGGACGGTGCGACCGAGGCGAGAAGCTAAGTTGAAAGGAGCTTGAGCTTGCAAATGAGCGAAGATTGACTTGTTCGTCAAAGTCGAACGATTCGATTCCGAGTCTTCGGCAGACATGGTCGGAGTGGAAACAGAAGAGGTCGGAGAGGGAGAAGGGGAAGGAGAGAAAGAGGAGCGCAGTCCGAAAGTCGAGAGTGAACCTTTGCGAACAAGTTCTCCTCGAACGAAAGTTTCGCGAGAAGCTGAAAGGACTTGAATTGGTTCGTCCTCCTCTACCTCCTCTACCTCCTCTATCTCCTCTTCAGAGGTCATGTTCCCATCTTCTTCTTTGATCTCGAGTGATATCTCTTCGAGTCGAGAAGGTGAAGCAGAGGGAAGAGGACTCAGAGGTGATCCACTTGAAGTAGTCGGAGCTTGCGAGATCGAAGGACGAGAGTGACGGCGTGGAGGTGGAAGCGAGAGGATGAAAGTTCGACTTGACATCGTACTGCGGTTTGTAGTAGCTCTAGAGATTTCGAATTCGTATTCCTCCTCCTCTTCCTCCTCATCGATTCGTTCGATCAGTTCTGACGACTGTGCCTCTTTCGGTTCCTCAGCATCTGCAAAAATGTCTTCCTCTGCATTCTGCTCGAACACGAGTTCCTCTAGAAACCTCGTCAAATCGCCGGGAGATATCGAAGCTTCTCTTCTCCTCTCCTTCAGGAGTCTCCTCTGTACCGAGTTGAGTGCGTTATCAGGAGAAGGCGAATTGAGCTCTGACAGGATCGAAGGAGGACGAGGGATGTAGACTGCGTTTCGAGGAGAGCTACCTCGACCTTGACGGGATCGAGCTGGAGGAGCTGGTGAAAGGTGTTGATCAGAGTAAGGAGTGTATGGAAGGTCTCCTCGACAATGGAACGATTCGTCCGAAGGATCGAGAGAACGAGGAGGAGACAAGGTGACGTTGAGGTTGAAAGGAGGTTCGGAAGAAGATGAGCTTGAATTGGTTGAGCGATTGAGAGCCGAGAGAGGAGGTGCATAGGAGCGAAGGAAAGGGAGACGTTGAGCGATAGAGGTGATCGAGAGTCGAGAGCTTGGGCGTGATTTGACCTGTATCGAGAAGAAAACGCTTTGGTCAGAACGAGCAGCAGAAGCGAACCGAGTGTCGCGTGAGAGACACTCACGATCGGTACTTCACCAGCTTCATCTAGCCACTCTTCCTCTTCTTCTTCTTCTTCAGAGTCTTCCCATAGAGGAGTACGAGAAGCGTTCTTTCTCCTCGGAACAGGTCGAGGTCGATTCAAAATTGATGTCTTTGCCGTTTGTAAGGAAGTTGGAGAAGAACGAGGGAAGGAAACTCGCGGTCTGAGCTTGACCTTTCTAGCAGAAACCTGACCCTTCGAACTGATCGGGAGAGGAGGAAGAGGAGGAGGAAAAGGAGGAGGTGAACTTTGACGACGAGAGCCTGCAATTTGACCGTAGATTGTAATCTGGTCAGCTCGTGAACGTGTGGTGTGAAAAGAATGGTAGAGACTGACCAGCTCCGAAAGATTGTCGGGACCGAGCTTTGAGAGGAGTTTCGCGTTCCTGTCTCGATACATTCGAACTTCTCCTCCTTGTCTTTTTCTTCCCCTGCTCCTCCTCCGCCAATCGATTTCTCAATCTTCTCGCTTCACTCAAAACCCCGACATTCGGGAACTCTCCTTCGTCGATTCTCCTCAACTGGTGTTTCTGAGTCTCGGTAGTCGATCGTTCGTTTTTCCCGTTCACACTAGAGAGTGAAATTCGAGTTTGGACAGTTCGAGATACCTTCCTCGCTAGACCAAGAGCCGCTTGTTTCACCATCCCTACATTCGTTCTCTTTGATTGACCAAGTAAAGGTGAACGGACTTTGTAGGTTTGTTTCATTTTCGAAGAAGAAGGTTGAGCGAATGAAGTTGGTTGCTGTTGAGTCGGTAAGGAGGTCGAGAGAGATCGAGAGGTGGTGGTGGAAGAGAACAGAGTAGAGAAGCTGAAGGTAGTAGGAGTAGTAGAACGGGGAAGAGAAGAGGTTCGATCAGTTGAGCGATCGACTTGGAGCAAAGATGGAGGTTGAGAGTCGTAGCGAGAGTCTTGAAGGCTACGAGTACTATGCGAGAGTGAGTGATACCTATCAGATGATTCCAAGGTGGGGCAAGAGAGCTCCGGAGGTATGCCTGCCTTGAAAGGGTCGGGAGAAGGAGAAGTTGGAGTTGGAGGAGAGACCAATCGAATGGCTAGGATAGGTGGAGAGGGAGTGTCATCAGTGTAAGATACACTTGCAGAGGTGGTGGTATCCCCAGCGAGCGACTCAACTCGCGTTTCCATGGATTCGAGGAGGTTAGGGAAAAGAGAAGAAAGAAGTTCGGTTGAAAGAGCTTCGAAGAGACTCTTCGAAAATTCGGAGTAAGAGCCGCTTCTGTTGAGAAAGTTCAAAGTAGAAAGAGGGGGCTACTGATTCTGGAGGGACCTCAACAAGAAAGGTCAGCGTCCTCAGAGAAGATTCATTACTTCGAGTCCGAAATTTTGGAAAGGGCTTACAGGTTGTCCAAGCTCTGAGGGATACGCTCAGAGCGCAAAGCAGGTAAAAGTTCTGACGATTGAACGTACCGATATAGACGGCTACAGGAATATCGATTCGACGTCTCCGAAACGGGTTTTGATCCGTTTCGCGAAAGTTTTTAGACTCGATTTTTGCAACCTCGAAGGCTTGTAGGATCCTCCACTCTCGCGGTTCGATGGGGTTTATCGTTTCAAAGACAATCCTGCGAATCGTGATGCCACATTGACGTTGGAAGGTTGATGTGACAGAGCGAGAGAAATTGAGACGATTGTCTCGAGGACAGACTCGAAACTCGAAGCAGCTTTGGGGGAGGGAGCTGCATCAGAAGAGCGAAGATGAAAATGAGAGTCTCGAACTATACTCGAGACGATGAGAGGTAGTGGAAAGAAGGAAAGGAAGTTCAACGAGTCGAAATCGCTGCCTCTGAGAAATTGGCAGAGAGAGAAAGAGAGGAGGCGAAGTCCCTTCCTACCTCTTTCCCTGTCAGCTCTGAACCAATCAATCAGGCATGTCACTCTGCCTTGTTAACGTATTCACAGGACTGTACTAACGCCTTGAATGTTCCTCCATGCTGCACCGATCAACCTCGACTTGACTTTTTCACCTCAAATCAAAAATCACCAACTCGACCTCCTCACTCACTCTCCCTCGACTTTACGCTTCTTGTTACCTTCTGTGTTGGATTCAAATAGGCCAGGATGCAAATCTTCGTAAAGACCCTCACGGGAAAGACGGTGAGTTATTGAAACCCTTCCATTCACTTTCAAACGATCTCTCTACCTCCGGTTGTAATGCTTGCGGTTTGCTGACACTGCGTTGTTTTGCATTCATAGATCACCCTCGAGGTTGAGTCGTCCGACACCATCGACAACGTGCGTTGACATCAAATCGCTCGATTTTCTGTCCAACTTCAGAACTCTAGTACTTACCCATTATCTCGCATTCCGTTACGTTCTGTGATGTACAGGTCAAAGCCAAGATCCAAGACAAAGAGGGTATCCCTCCTGATCAACAGCGATTGATTTTCGCCGGAAAGCAACTCGAAGACGGCCGCACCCTTTCGGACTACAACATCCAAAAGGAGTCTACCCTTCACTTGGTTCTCCGGTACGCTTCAACTGTCTACATTACTTGTGCGGGGACTGCAATGGGTCGAGGAATCGAAACGGTCTAAGGCTTAGGGCCGTTGATCCAAGGAAATGCGATCCGGAGTACTCAGAATGATTATATGGGTTGGCAGCGATGGAGATGATTGATTGAACACGTGTTAGCACAAGATTGTTCAAGTTCACTAACTCCGTTGATCTATTCACCGAAACAGTCTCCGTGGAGGTATCATCGAGCCCTCGCTCCGTATCCTCGCTTCGACCTACAACTGCGACAAGATGATCTGCCGCAAGTGCTACGCTCGTCTCCCTCCCCGTGCCACCAACTGCCGCAAGCGTTCGTGCGGTCACTCTTCCCAACTCCGCCCCAAGAAAAAGCTCAGTAAGTTTGCCCTACTCTCGAATTTACTCGTCACGGAACGGAGACTGATGACGCTGTTCGATTTAAACAGAGTAATCTACTCGCCTTCGAGGAAACACAAGGATTACAAAAAACGCTTCTTTCTTTTCATTTCCCCTTTTCAACCTTTTTCCCTTTTCCCTTTCTTCCCTCACTTCTCTCTGCACCTCTCATTCTTTCTTGCGACCCCATAATTTATCTCGACACGTTCTGATCATCCTGCATCTTCAATTCGGTTTTCCATCTGCTTTCGCTCTCTTTTCAACCTCTTCTCAGACAACATTCTTTCGATCGATCTCTCCCTCGCAATTTCAACCTCGATCAGTCAAATTATCGGGACCACGCTGTTAGGATATTAGAGATAATTGAAGAAGGGAGGAGGTAAATAGAGGGAAGTGAAAGTTTAAAATGTAAAACCGAACAAAAAATTGGAGAATTGTAGAGCTCAGGAAATGAAGAGTGCGGTTTATGGATCAGGTCAAAGGTGGGATGAGATTGTATGTTAGAATTAGTGTTCTGAGCAAAGGTCGGTTTGGGTTTTTGGTAGGGAAGGAGAATGGTGGAGAAATCGAGTGGATTCTGTCTTTTTTTGTGTTGAATCTTTTTCGGATGCTTGTTTTGATTGCAAGGGTTGTTCACAAAAAAAACCAGAATGGAGGTTTTTTGTCCGCGCTGAGAGAGTCTCGAGTCTGCGAACTGATCAATTCCAGCTTACGCAATTTGGAGGAGGCGAAGAACCTCCACCAACTCCACCTCCACTTCGGCGGATCTCAAACTTCCCTTCCCTCCCATCTCTCCTTGCTCTCTTCTCTCTTCGCTACTTCATCTTAATCTCAACATGTCACCGGAACAAGAGAACCTTCCACAATTTTCCGCACCTCTCGTCTCGACACTCCGTCACGACGTCTACCCTTCGATCGATTCTCGCTCGAAACTCGCCGATGCTGCTTCCTCAGTCAAAGGAGTCCTCGTAACGGGTTCAGGTCGGGGAGTCGGGAGATCTACTGCACTCGCATTCGCAAGAGCTGGAGCGAAAAAGATTGTTCTCACGAGTCGAACGAAAACTGAACTCGAGGAAGTGAAAGCTGAGATCGAGAAACTAGGGAAAGAGACGGAGGTGAGGATCATCGAAGTCGATTTGACGAAAGAAGAGAGCGTAGAAAAGCTCTTCGAAGAAGCTGGAGAGATTGATGGTGAGCTTTCGAGCTTTTCGTGCGAAATAGAAAAACTGGTCTTTTTTCCCGACGAAGACTGACTACCTTTTGATCCTTTGTCAGTTCTCGTCAACAACGCAGGATACCTCGAACCTTGCGTTCCTATCAGAGACTCGAAACCGGCAGATTGGATCCGAACTCAAGAAATAAACACAACTGGAACTTACCTCGCAACTCGAGCTTTCCTTCGTCAAGCTTCTGCAAACAACCTTCTTGGAGGAGCGAACAAGCTCACAGTGATCAATACCAGTTCTATCGGATCTGTCGGAACTCGACCTGGTTTTTCGTCCTACCAAGCTGGAAAGACCTTCATAAATCGCTTTACTGAGTTTTTACATTTCGAGGAACCCGATGTCAGGACTTTTGCTATTCACCCGTAAGCTTCCTCTTTATACAACGTTACTGGGACAGTTTTGGCTGACTGGCATCGCTTGAACAGAGGAGGAGTCATGACGAAACTTGCCAAAGATTCGATGCCTCCTGACACTCATTCGTTGCTGACCGACACTCCAGAGCTCTCGGCCCATTTCTCACTTTGTGCGTTCCTCTATCTCGTGATTCTGTACTTGCCACCTCGGATCGAGGCTAATATTGTTCGCTGCCAGGGCTTGCAACTAGTGACGAAACGGATTTCTTGCGAGGTAAATACGTCTCGGCAAACTGGGTGAGGCCAATTCCATTCTATCGTTAAATTAAGACGTTCAAGACTGATCAAGTGTGGAGGGAGTCCAGGACATCGAGGAGTTATTGGCGAAGAAAGACGAGATTCTCGAGAAAGATTTGCTGTGGACGCGAGTTGTCGGTCAAGAGCAGATCATGAACTAGTCGATATTCCTATATCTCGACTTGTGTGGATAAGTGTGAATGAGTGGGAAAGGAGAGGTGTATATAAACATTGCGAAAGGGATGCGATAGGTTTTTCTTAATCTACATATGGAAAAGTTGTTTGTTGATCGAAGTTTACACTTGAGGGAGAGCGGCAAGACCTTCTCGCTCTTTTTGTACTCGTTGAACATACTCTATGAAGGATCGAACGTTTGGTCAATTTCCGAAGCTCGCGACTTGCATCAAAGGGAGAAGAGAAACGAACTTTGGGAGATCAGGTTGAAAGCTTCGAGGTATCGGTCGGTACAGCGCATCAAGCATGCTTCATCGTTTGGTGATGTGGTGGCAGCAGGTTTCGAGATGCAACGAACGAAGCTGTTGCGAAGGGAAGAAAGAAAGAGGGAAGAAGGAATATTCAACATCACGAGAGATCAAGTCACGAGTGGGATCAGAGGGAACTTACCACTTCTCGTTCACTTTCTGCAGTCATAAGGAAGTCACAATTGTCACGGAAGAGATGAATAGTTAGTTTCCATCATCTTTGTCTTTCTCATCTCTCCCTCTACCTCCGACTCACAGTGATCAGTTCTTGAGCATTCGCAAGAGCTACAAATACAGGAGTCGTCAGCTATAGCTACAGAGGATCAGGCTTAGAGGTGAGCTCACCAAGTTGTTGAGAAACTTCTTGCATAATTTGTTGCTTCTTCGCTTGAGCATCTGCGGGAGCGAGAACTTGAGAAGCGCGACCGGTACCGAATAGTGAAGACATCTTGATGGAGGGCTTCAGTGAGTGAGGATGAGATGGAAGTCAGATCAACTCTCGAAGTCGTCGAACAAGTTCAGCGATGAGAATCCGTCTTTCAAAGGTTGAGCTTCTAATAGATTTGTGCTTGTCAAGCTGTCACAGTCACACAAGAACTCGTCGACTATTTTCCCGAGCGAATTACTGATTTTAGGTTCTTTTGAGCAGATTCTCCACGGAGTCACTTTTCCAGCTCTCTGAGCCCTTCGCCGATCCCGGTTTGAGCTAACGGAAGACCAGAAATGCACCTGATACCGAAAGCGGACGGAGGAGCTGGAATCGACTAGACAGTAACGGCTATTTCGCAACCTCGCCGCCTCTCAAAACTCAATTCGAATATTCGGGTCCTCAGTTGAGCTCCACCTAGCTCTTTCCCCTCTTTCTCTCTCACTCTACACTCATCTCGATACCTCATGAGCACTCCACAATCTACGAAAGACATCGAAGCAGCTCGCAAGACGGCAACTTTTGATCCGGCTGTCGCCAATTCAGTTCTCAACGCGGGTCGAAGAGATGTCGAAACTCAGAAACGGATCGCCAAGCTTCTCTCTGAAGATCCAGCATTCGACAAAACAAAGACGTGAGCTCACCCTCGAGTCTCTGTTGCCTGTCGCGAGGAAAAGGACTAATCAGTCGACTCTTTCATAACAGTTCCTACCTGTCGCGTCCTCAGCAAATCGAACGCGGTCTGGCGGTAGCGAAGAAGTTATTCGAGTTTGTCGACAAGAACGATCTCGATTACATGGAGGTAAGCAGACTATTTCTGCGATGAGCTCTTACTGCAAATTACCGTCGAAGACTGTTTTCGCCAACTCTACTTACCTACCCTGTCGCATAACAGTACGTCGAGGCACTATTTGCGGTCGATGAGTATTGCGGACTGAACCTGCACGAGATTGCTTTCACTCCTGTAATTCAAGCGCAAGGTTCCGACGAGCAGCAAGCCGAGTGTGAGTTTTTTTTTTTTTTTTTTGGCTCTCGTTGCTGCATTCTGTCCCGTCTGAGCTGAACTTCCATTGTAAACTATCATAGGGCTTCCGAAGTGTTACAATCATGCTATTCTCGGAGCTTACCTTCAGGTGACTCTTTTGCGGAACCCTCCTGCTTCCCTTTCTGTGCTGATTCTCGTCCCTCCCTGACAGACTGAGCTCGGTCACGGTTCGAACGTCCAGCGTGAGTACGATCCTCTTCGTGTGCTTCTCGATCGAATCACTTACACCTCCCGAGCGCAGAACTCGAAACTACCTCGACTTACGATCCGAAAACGAAGGAATTCGTTATCAATTCGCCTACGGTCTCTTCCACGAAATGGTGGATCGGAGCTCTCGGCGTCAGTGCTACTCACGGTGTCGTTCAAGCTCGTCTCATCCTGAACGGGAAAGACATGGGACCGCACCTGTTCATCGTCAATCGTTTGTTTTCTCCTTTCTCTGCCTTCTCTCCTTCGCTAGGAGGCCCAAAAGCTTCAGCACGTCCCTTTGTCCGCTTTCTCTATGGCCGATCGAGCTGACCTCGGATACACTTCGTCCTTCACTCCCACGACAGTTCGTTCCGAAAAGGACCACAGCTTGATGCCTGGGATTCAAGCAGGAGAGATCGGTCCAAAGATTCACAACGCGATGGGCTCTCTCGACAACGGCTGGGCTCGCTTCGATCAGGTTCGAATCCCTCGCTCGCACATGCTTTCTCGTTTCGCTCAAGTCACTGAAGACGGTCAATACGTCAAGCCGCCTCACAGCAAGGTCAGCTATGGTGGAATGCTGTTCATTCGCGCGCAGATGATCAGCAGTTTGAGTTGGAGAATGGCTAAAGGTGAGTGTGCGCTTTCTTTCCCTCGTACTCTCTTTCAGCAATCCTGACTCATTCACCGCTCCGCTGTTAGCCGTCACTATTTCGCTCAGATATCTCAACATGCGACGGCAATTCGCGGATCCGGATCTCAAACCTGGAGATGAGGGCTTCGGTCAAGAGAAACAAGTCATTTCTTACCCTGGAGTCTACCGACGAGTTCTGCCAGTTCTAGCGAGAACTATCGTTTTTATGACTGCTGGAAAGGACATGGTACGCATTCACATTACGTTCTTCTAGGTTAACTCGACTGACTTCGGATTTGTCACGATAGTCGAACCTTTACGACTCGTTGGCCTCTCAACTTTCCTCCGGTGACACCACTCTTCTCGCAGAGACCCACGCCGTCTCCTCCGGACTCAAGACCTATGTGTCGTCAAACGTCGTCGAAGGCATCGAAACTGTTCGACGAGCGATGGGAGGTCATGGTTTCTTAGCTTCGAGCGGAGTCGGTCGAATTTACGCTTCTGAGCTACCAAGTGCAACTTACGAGGGTGACAACTAGTTCGTCTCGGTTCTCCCTTTCTCTTGCTTTTGCACTTAGCTGACCCGATCTCTCGTCACAGTATCCTTCACCTCCAAGTCGCTCGAGCTGCTCTCAAATCCCTTCGAGGTTTTGTTTCTTCCCCTTCTTCTGCTAAACTTTCCCCTTCCTCGGCTTATCTCTCGACTCTCCACCCTTCTCCAAAGCTTCCAGTCTCCCCTCCTCAATCCTGGATGAACATCGACTTCCTAGCTGGTCTTCTCGATCTCCGTGCCGCTCTCTCCGTCGCCCACTTGGCAAAGATGATGGATCAAAACGGTAAAAAGTTCAGCGACTTGAGCTGGGAATGTGTCCCTGTCAGTCAAGCAGTCGTAGAAGCTTTCCTCGGAAGGAGAATGCAGGAAGCCGTTGAAGCGAACGAAGGACTCCTCTCCCATGGTGCCGGTCCAGCTGAGAAAGAAGTTTTCAGAAAGATCATCCTCTTCGTATGTGTACCATCCTTCCTTGCTCGATGCGATGACAAGTAGCTCACGATCATCGTCTCCGGCAGTTCATGCTTCACACCGTCGAACAAGCTCTTCCCTCTCTTCTCGAATTCGGTATCATCGCTCCTCCTCCTTCACCATCGAGTTTATCTCGTACATCTCAACCGAGCTCGATCGATACTTTACGACTCGAGATCGACCAAGTCGCTCAACAACTGCTTCCCGAAATCGTTGGCTTGACCGATTCTTTCGGTTTCTCAGATTGGGAGCTCAACTCGACGTGAGCTCTCCCTCCCTCTTCTCACTTCACTGAAGTTGAAGCTAATGATCAACCTCTCGCGAATACGGCAGGGTCGGAAACGCTGATGGACAAGCTTACGAAAGAATGTTGAAAAAAGCTCAAGCTGACGAAGAACTGAATGTCGGCTCGAAAGCTGAGCAACAAAGACTGTAAGCTGTATCTCTCTCCCATTGTACGCGAAGAAGTTGTACTAACTTAATCATTTAACTGTTGAACAGTTATCAAGATTACATCAAACCTATCCTCGAAAGGGGGAGGAGACTTTCAAAATTGTAGAAACTTTCTTCTCGGCAGTTCACACTCTGTATTCACTCAATTTTGATCTCTCGGTAGTGTGGAGAAGATGACGGATAGCTCAAATGCGAGTGAGAGTGATGAGTGGCACAGCCGTTAGATAGAGTTATTTACAAAACTCGAGAACGAAACCCAAGTGAGACAGACAAGATGCGAGAGCGTCAAGCGTCATGAAAAGCGAAAGATATACCCTGTCGAATCGATATCGACAGGAGGTAGATAGAGATATTGAACAAAAGGGGGGGTATCACGGAAGAAGCGGAATAAAAGAGACAGTTTAAGCTTCACCAGGTCCAGGTTTGCCTAGGGAGAGGAGAGGAGAGAAGCGGTCAGTACCGCGAAGTGAAGATGAAAGGGAGAGGAGTCGTACCGGCGCAAGTCCAACTTGAGTCTCGCTTACTAGCCTTGCCGACTGATTGGTAAGGGTTTACTCCCAAGCACTGAGCGACAGTGACGAGCTTGTATCCCTTGTTGACGAGCATAGGAACGACGGAAGGAACAACTTTTTCAGCGGTTCCCTTGTAGGTCTACAAACGAGAGCAGAGAAGATCAGAGACGAAATCGAACAAGAGAGCGCATTCGAGCTCACTTCGTGGTTGAGGGCAATTTGAGGTTTAGGATAGCTTTGAGCGATCTTCTTGTAGCTCATGATAGTGGAGGAAGGAGATTTGCCTGCCGAATCTCCAGAATCGAATGACCAGTTGACAACTGCGAGCGATGGCGAATCAAGAAATCGGTCAGCTTGCTCCTCGACTGCGAGACCCTGTATCGTAGAGCTCAACATCACAGCCAGGTGGCTGGTAGAACTCACCGGTGTAGCCACGGTTCTTGAGCACTTGAAGCGCTTCAGAGCTGTAACTTCCGTAAGGCGGACCTGAGGAATGTCGAAGCCGTTCATTTGCATCAGTTCTTGCACGAATCGAGACGATTTCACTAAGATTGCTTTGAGCAGACGTTGGGTACTCACGGAAGAAACGAGGCTTGATACCGAGAATCTTCTTGAGAGCTTGCTCGACGTAATCCAATTGACGGTTGAGCTCATCCGTACTCAATTTCGCGATATCGTCGTGACCCCAAGTGTGACTTCCAATCAAGTGTCCAGCATTGTAACGAGCGATGAGATCGTCCGCTTGATCATAGATACAGTCCCAGTTGTTTCCATTGACGAAGAAAGTCGCTTTCGCGTCGTTGTCGGAGAAAACTTCTTCGATTTCTGGACCGTAAGAATACTGTCGATGGGAGGCAAGTCAGCGAGCTCCTCGGCTTCCGGTAAAGAGTGGTGGGTACGCACGGGACCGTCATCGAAAGTGAGAGCGAATTGGCCTTGATTCTTGCAAGTAGTGATTACTCCGTTTGAGCTTCGCTCTTCGAGAGATCGTTTCTCGACTTCCGTCAATTCGAACGAGCGTTCCTCGAGATCGACGTTTCGAGGTTCGAGAGTATCGAGTCGAGCCGGTGCAGCAAAGACGGATGAAAGGGAAGCGGAAGCGAGGAGAGTTGCGAGAGCGAATGAGCGCATAGTTGATTGATTGAAGGGAGGAAAGGGGATGTCGCGTTGAACGGGAATGAGGGAGTAGTTATAGAGTTTGAACGAGTGACAAGAGTTGGACTTTCTGATTGTGGAGAGAGAGAAGGACGCGCGAAGTGGACAGCCGATTGAATAAATAAATTAAAAGAGTCTAGATTGGGTGGGGCGGAAGAGCGGAAGTGAGGAAGAGAGAGCGGAAGAGCGTCGAGAGGGAAAGATGAGGGTAGGAAGAATTGGAAACAACAATTGGAGATTGACAGGAGTTCCGAGAGAGAGAAATTTGAACCAGTCGAGACACGAACGGGATCGAAGCGAAAACTAGCTTGAAAACCTCCTTAGTTTCGGTGACTGATAAGATGATAGTTGAGGATCCCCGATAGACTACGAGAAAGGTGGTCAAAACTATGGCTCGCAAAGAGAAGGGAAAAAGCTCAGAAAGTTTCGTACTCACCTTCTCAGATTCACGACGCGACAATCGCCTGGAAAGGCACTTGAGCTCAAGCAGACTTGCCGAAGAAGTCGCGGCGACTAAAGCCAGCTGCGATATCGTCGCCTAGAGGAGAGAAGGAATGTGGATTGGAAGAAGTAGGAGAAACTAATTTCCTGCATTATGCGTAACTGTGGAACGAGCCGAAGCCGGTTACACTATTTTTGTCGACCTTTGCAACCACTGCCAAGCTAGGAGGTTGTCGAACGAATAGCTGTCGCATCGCTGAACAAAGGGTAAGGACGAGTCGAGAGTCGGTAAAAGCTAAGAGCCTTTCAAGCTCGCGTGAGGGATAGGATGAGCTTGCTCCCGGTCGTGCAGAATCTACTGAAGCTCTCAAGTAGAGCTCTCCTCGAAAGGTATAGACTTGCGAGATTGATGAGTTCAACCTAGGAGCGAAACGTTTTGAAGGTCGTCCTCATCCACCTCAACTTCAAACGATTCGACATGGCTGATCAAGGTCCGTTAACAATTCTCACTACTACAGAGCGGGCTACATCAGTCAGGCACAGTCTCGAGCCTCTCTTCAGCCTCGTTTCTCTTCATCACTTTCAAGACCTCCCACCTCCCTCTCAATCTCTCTGATCAGCACTTCAGCATGCTCGCTATTCGACTCAAGGTCATCCCAGCAGCCATCAAAAGCTACTCGGCTATCTATTGGCCCCCCTCGAGAGGGTGTGACGAGTCCTGTCGAAACTCCCTTTCTTCACCATTTCGACTAGCTTTCAACTCTCACTCCAAGGAGTACAATGCATTCAGCGACATCAGTACGCTACGTATAAGGCAGATCAGTTCAACGATGTCGGCAGAGCGGGAAGGAGTGATCGACATCTTTCGGGACCTCCGTCTGTCCTCCCTCGGAAGTATTCCTCGACTAACAGCTTTCCGGCCTCCGAAAACAACTCCCTCGATCTCTCCTACGATATTCACGATCACACCAACTCACCACGACTTTCCGTCTTTTTTCTTCCCTTGTTTTTGCCGCCCTCGCCGACAGATTGGCAAGCTCCCGCTGGAAACGGCAACAAGGACCGTTCACCTTCTCCCCGAGGAGCCCGTGCTCGTTCTCGTTCGCGCTCTCCTGTCCGCGCTGATCCTGACAGGAGAGAAGGAGGAGACCGTGGAAGGTGAGCTTTCCAAAGATACTTTCCCTTTTCTCTGTTCTCAGCTAAATCGTTCAACTATCGTACCGACAGAGGAGAAGCTCGAGGTACTGACAACAACCCCGGAAACAACATTCACGTTTCTGGTCTCTCTTCCCGTGTCGAGGAACGTGATCTCGAAGAGGTTTTCGGCAAATTCGGTCGAGTGAGTTTCTGCATTCTCCATCTCTCTTTTCATCGTGCGTCTCCATGATTGAGACTAAATGTACCTGGTCTATGTAGATCCAAAAATGCTCTGTCATGCGTGATCCTCACACCAAGGATTCTCGTGGATTCGCTTTCGTAACTATGGAAGTTCCCGAAGAAGCTGAGACTGCTATCGCTCAACTCAACGCTACTGAACTCATGGGTCGTACCATGAACGTTGAGAAGGCTCGTCGAGGACGTGCTCGCACTCGTGAGTTATGCCCTCACCCTTTCCGAGTCAAATCCCAAACTGAGTAATTTTCCTTTCTTTCCTTTCATAGCTACTCCTGGACAATACCACGGTCCTCCCAAGCGTTGTCCGTCTAAATTCTTTTCTCTCTCTGCTCTACTGATGGTTCGGACCTAGTCTTTTCTCACCCCGGCTTCTCGTTCTAAGCAGACCCGATGGACCGACCTTACGAACCCCGTGGATACTCTTCTCGTGGGGGAGGACGTGGTTACGATGACCGCTACGAACCTCGTGGTGGATACTCCTCTTCTCGCTACGACGATCGCGCTTACGGTGGAAGGTACGATGACCGTGACCGAGGAGGGTACGCAATCCCTATGAGGGGAGACGATCGTGCTCCTCTCCGTGATGACAGGAGGAGAGATTACGATGACCGTAGGAGGTACGACGATCGTGACCGTTACGACCGTCGCTACTAGAAAAAAACACCTCGTAGTCTCGTACTTTCGCTTGTTTTCCCAAACAACGACTCGTTCTCTATTCTCTACCAAACTCTTTTTTCTGCATTGTTTGTTTCTTCTAAACCGATGTGTGCAACGTAATCTGTGAACTCTCCTACTAAGTGTACGAATTGTCGAGAGCTCGTGAACCTTGCGAGAGCTGTGCTGCAGTTTTACTCCTTTTTACATCCACTAAACGCGACTCAACTTATCGGCTACACGTCCAGAAACTCTACATCCATCTGAGGTACACCATTGTATGGATGACACGTTCAATACTCAGCTGAATGGAGGAGATACCTCTCTCGCTGGATATGCATCAACAGCTGGTCTATCGACTCGAGAACCTCTCAGTGAGTTCTATGCTTTCTGGTGACGGTCTACTCAAGGTACTTATCAGCTCGCGCAACAGTCGAGAAACCTCCTCATGTTCTACTCGGCCCTTTCAACTCTCTCCTTAATTCGCTCCTCATACCTCTCGAACTCTCGTCTCTCGCACTCGCTACGCCTACTCTAATTCTCACGGTACTCGAGGCGCTTCTAGAAACGCGTATCGTAGACGTGCCAGACGATTACCGAGGAAGCTGGGAGAGAACAAAACGAACCAAAGTTGCGGAGGTTGTAGTTCAAGCTATAGGAGAAGTACTCGATGGACTGGCTCGAGCCGCGGGACGAGAGAGAGACGAAGAATGGAGAACTGAAGCAGTGCAGGTTCGAGGCATCGTCAGAGGAACAGAAGAAGAATTGGCGAAACTAGTGCATGGATTAATGAAAATCGCTAGAGGCTTACGGATAGACTTTGAAGGACCTTCCTCGACACCTAGAACGACATACGTCGTGGTAGACCCCGGGCCTTCCACGAAAGACCTCTCGAAACCTTCCTCAAATCAGTCCCTCTCACCCTCCTACTCAACTGCAAGACCTCCCTCTCTCTTCGCACCCCGTCCACTTCGACAACCCGTTCTTCCAGTCAAGTCTCTCTCCCGTTCCGTCTCCTCATCGATCTCATCGTCTTCTTCCCATTCCTCTCGTTCGACTTCTCTGACGATTCCTCACCCTCATCACCGACCTTCACTCTTCAACGAATTGGAGAAGTCTGGAACATTGTCTCCACCTCCTCGGATGCCTGGAAGTCCTAGAAGACATCAGAACAGACTCGAGGCACGAAAATTGGAGGAGGATCAGGATGGGAAGAAAAAAAGGAGTACGCTCGAACTCATGAGGGACAGTCAAACTAGGAGAGGAGCAAGTGGAGGAGCTGCTGATGATACAGAAGGAAGAGAAAAGGATAAAGGGAAAGGGAAGGAGAAGGAGATCGACGACGTTTTCTCTACTCCTCGAGACGTTATTGATCAGGACAATCTCGATACTCAAGCCCTCGACGGCGGAACCACAAGGTCGAAACCTAGTCGTGAGAGGGTAATTGAAGGAGTCGCCAAACCGAAGTCGCGCGATCCGGATCGATCGACTGTCGAGGGGAAGACGAAGGTGAAAGGAAAGGAGAAACGAGCGAGCGATCAAAAGGGCAAAGAGCGAGCTCGTGAGGAAGTCAGGCCCATGGAACGAGGTGGATCATCTTCGTCAACCGAGGTGGAATGCTGTCCAGGATGTCGAGCGGAACTATCGACTGGGAAGGAACAAGTCTCAACATGTTCAAGACCTAATTCATCGACACTTCCTTCTCAGTCACAAAGAGATAGACCTCACCCTTTAACCTCTCAGTCCAAGAAAGAACCTTCGAGAACGAGGAGGAACTCAAAGTGGTGTCAATGTCAATCGGAGGAGAGGGAAGATTGTAGTTCGTCGACGACAGCAGAGGAGGAGGAAGAAGAGAACGCCTCGTCGTCATCAACGCTCGGCAAGACTGAAAGGAGAACGACACGGCACAACCGGAGCAGGAACAAGCGGACGAAAGACCGCGACAAGAAACCAGCAACGGAACTCTCGGCGTCAATCTCCTCATCTCAACCAGCACGACGAGTCCGAGTCGCACGCATCGATCGCACTTACAAACTCGCTTCGTCTTCGAAACAAGAGGCAGGCGACCTTTCAGTACACGGTGAAAGCGAAATCGAACGTTTCGAAGCTGCTCGTCAATCCTCATCCTCTCCCCTCGTCGACAATTCGCAGCGCCAACCTTCACAACCTATGACTCCTCCTTCCTCTTCCCCACAACACGATCCGGCTCATTCGACAACTACTCCTTCACCTTACACGATGCTGCTGTTAGCTCAGCGAGCGAGACTGGCTGAGAAATTGCGAGCGCTCGAACTGAGGGAAAGGGACAGGATAGCGGCTAGGCAAGCATTGGAAGGAGCTCAAGGATGAGGAGGTGTTGCACCTTTCTGTATAACTTATCTTTCTCTCACTATTGTTGATTGTAATCTTCGAGAAAACATACTAACTTGTCTCTCGAATCAAAAAAGAGGAACCGACGTCAAGTTACGTAAAATTACTAACTAGCACTGTACAACCATAATTCTCGGTGTCTCGCTCTCAACGCGGAGAATCCCAACTCATCTGATCACGTTTCCTCCTGATCCCAAACTCAACCGAAACCATCCTTCCTCGGGAAGATCGATCTTGACAAGTTCCAGGTTGTCGCAAGTTAGCTTTTCGATGTGGAGCGCGGAGCTGGGGGATATTGCGCCTAGGTGTGCTGCTTCGAAAGACTTGAGTTGCTCGAGCGTTTGATTCTGGTAAGCGAAGAGAAGATGTCGATTCATAACCTCCAGGTCCCACAGCTTCTCGTAATCGACTGCTACATAGATGTCTCCCTTGACTTGTACTTCATTCGTTCTTGCCAGCTCGAGAAGTTGTCTACATTCCGCCTCCTCCATGGTGTCTTCCCAAAATCTCGGCTTAGCCCACCCTTCCCTGAAGGACCAACTTTCTAGCATCTGCGGCGACATCTCATCTTCCGTGTCACAGCGATAACCGATGATTGGAGCGAAACAATCGACGAGTAGAAGCTTCAAAGCTGGAGGTTTCGTTGAACGTTGAACGAGGGAGAAGAGATCTTCGGCCGATTCGAATCCGTAGTGCGCGTCCGGACCGAGACGTAAGGTAGCGAGAGACGATAGTTGCCGGAGGTGGGAAGCGAGACTGGGTGCCGTTGCTCCGTCTCCGAGGTCGAGGTACGTGAGGTTGGGGAAGAGAGGGTAAAGATGAGGGAAACTACAGATTATCATGTCCGTGAGAATAGGAGTGTCAAATTCTAGCTTGGTGAGGAGAGGGACGCCTCCTACTAGGGCCTCGAGAAACCTTCCGAATCTTGGGGAAGCGTCATCGACGAGTCTGAGAGAACGGAGTTTTGAACAACTTGCCACGAAGCGACTGATATTTGTGTCCCACACATCGTCATCGTCATCTTCTGGGAAGTAGGCTTCAACCAACGTTAACTCTTCGAGGGTTGGCAACGTCGTCGTTGGGTGAAAGTTGTCCGGTATTTCGATATCGGCGTAGGAAAGCTCGAGTTCCAGCTTGACAAGCGGTAGGCGGGAGAGTGCGGCAATCTCGTTCTCGTCAAAGGCTTCTGGAGAGTAGGAGAGGGATTGAAGAGGAGCTACGAAGTTCACCCCACTGAATTGTGCTGCTCCGTAGCTGAGGGATTTGAGAGCGGTCAATCGGCTGGCGACTGACTCGAACTCAATTCGTGGCGTAGATCGCCCGTGTAGGATTCGAAGATTTTGAACGAGCGGGGCGAGGGAGGGAGTTGTTTCGATGGCTGCGAGCAGTTTGGAGAGCGAGGAGAAAGGAATCTGGATCTGGCGATAGAGAGTCTGACGATGGAAGGGAAGAAGGCCTCGGGAGAGTGGCACGATCAGAGGATGCTCAGGGTTGTATGCGAGGTCGAAGATGTCTGCGAGGAGCTCTGGAGGGAGGGTAGAAAGACGATCGATCTACAGGACGAGGGATCAGCCTGGGAGCGTTAGAGAACAGTTCAGTACGTACTTGAATAGCTCCTGAGAGCTCTGTAGACATGTCTGGTCGATCTGTGAGTTGAAAGTGAGACGTTCGAGAGCAACGAGTAATCTTGGTGATGAAGCGGTACTGACGGAAGATTCTCCTCAGAATTGATTTCTCTACTACTGTGATGCTCTTTAGATGTCATTTACATAGCTGAACTGGGCGCTCAGTTGGAAAAGATAGACTCCGAATTGCAAACGAGACTTTTGTGAATCTTTCGCAACAGGCTCATTGCGCTCGTACTTGAAAGGATCCTCGTGAGACGTACAGAGCTCTGTAGGATAACTTGGTCAAATGACGAGGTGAGAAGCGAAGACGGATCGCCAAAGAGTTCAGCAGAATAAAAGATTCGAGATTTACGAAAACTGATTTTGTTCGATTACTATACTATATACAACACCTGGAAGCCTCTGTCGAAGGCAACACGACATCTTGTCGATCGATATAATTCAGTAGCATCGTTCCGGACTGCTCAAGCGTGTTCGACATGCGAAATCTCAGGTTTGAGGTCGTCCTTTTCGTCTTGCGAGCCGTGTTCGACGGCACTGTTTGAGGAGAATACGCGAGAGTTCGTCAGCTCATTCATGATCGTGAAGATGAGAGGACTCTGAACTTACGCTTCGACCTCGGCGAGAGTCTTCTTGCCAGTCGAGCTTTTGACTCGCCAAGCAGTGAAAGCGTTTCCATCGAATACCTCTTCCATTTCTTCGAGCGTACGACCGCGAGCTGAGTCAACAGTAACGATAGTCAGCTCGAGTCCCTAGTGGATATAACGCCGAAAAGAGAAGATTTCCCTCGTTCTCGCAAAGAGGTTTCGGGGTTGATTGAGCGAGAAGAAGAGTGGATGAATTTTATGGGAACTCACTCTCAGGGAACATGAAGAAGACATGAATAGCCATAGCGAAGCAGAAAGTGCCGAAAACAAAGTAAGTTCTCCATCTGTCACAGAGATATCGTGTGAGCTTTTTCAGCCGAGGGGTAAAGGATCGAATAGCTCAAAGAGACGTACTGGATGTTGCGGAAAGCAGGAGGAGTACAAAATGCGAGTGCAAAGTTGAAGGCCCCTGATAAGCACCGGAAAACGTCAGCTAAGATGATTCCGAGCTGCGAGCTCGACGGAACTCCGACTCACAGTTTGATGCAGTCGACATCGATACAGCTTTCGCTCTTACGCGCGTTGGGAAGATTTCAGAAGCGTAGGTCCACGAGCAAGGTCTGCGTAAGAGGGGAGGTCGTCAGCGCGAGCAGACAAATTCGAAAAGCGAAAACTTTCGGAGCTCACCCCCATGAAATTGCGAAAGTTGACACAAAGAGGTAGCTGCAAACTGTAGAGAGAACAAGGCGTAAGATTTCCCGGACTGCCGCGACTACTACGGGGGGGTTCAATGAGGATGAACTCACTAATGATAGAATAAGTCGCTCCTTTGTTTCCTTCGACAACCCAAGTTGTCGTAGCGTCCGCTGCAGCGTTCTCCACGGCGTCTGTCGGTGCGACTAGGTCAACCGATGTCGCTCTATTGTATGAGAGAGGTGACTTACGTCCGAATCCAGCTTGCAAACCTCCGACGAGGAATAACCACTGAGCGACGAAACAAAGGTCAGCATCGTTTGTCCACATTCTGAGCATCTCCAGGAAGGGCAAGGTAGAAGTTCGGCCTTCTCTTGAGATAGGAGCGGGCGCGAGACGACAAAGAAAAGAGGAAGAGGAGGAAATATGGGGAGAAAAGAAGATCGTAATTTACCATTCCCATGACGAGAGCACCGATCAATAGCATCGGTCGTCGTCCCCACGTATCGATGTAGATGACGGCAGGAATTGTGAAAGCGACACCTGGATCAGAGCGTGAGAGAATGAGCTGGGATCGTGAAAGACGAACATGTGGCTCAAGGAGCTTACCGAGAGCATATTGAACAGACGACGCGATAAGTTCACCTTCTCTTCCACTTATTCCTGCACTTTGGAAGACATAGCTGTAGTCATTCGGGAACGAAGAGTCAATTGTGTTTTTGCGGAAAATCGAAAGTCTTTCCATCTCCATGCAAATTTTCTTCTGGTGAGCTCATTGACTCAGGGACAGATACTCACATGACGTAGTACATCTGCAAGTCCACGGGGTACAGACGAGAGAGACGTAGCCAAAGGAGGAGGTGGAAAAGGAAGAAGGAAAAGAAACGAAGAAAAGTCAGTGCCATCAAGCTCGGTAATTCTCTCATTTCGCCAACAAGGAAGTGGAGACCGGTCGCACATACCATTACATTCATTCCGGTCAACCTACAGCGGAAAGACGAGCACTGTCAGCGTCGCTAGCCTCGGGCGAGCAAGGAAGAAAGAATCCCAACGGAACGAGCGAGAACAGAGATAGCAAACTTACTGAGACCACATCTGCTCTGACATTCCTAGGAAGACACGTCTTCGAACTGTCACGTGGAAGAGATCGAGGTAACTCTTGGCAGCTTGAGTCCTATCGAACTCGATTGCTCTTTGAATTTCCATAAATTCGAGTCGCACCAAGGTGTCCTCCGTGTCTCCAGCAGCATGAACGTCGGCGAGAATCCGAAGCGCTTCATCTTCCCTTCCGTGGTCGCAGAGCCAACGAGGAGATTCTGTGATCAGAAGATTGTCAGTTGTCGTGTGGAAACGAAAACCGTTCTGAAATCGAAAGCGGTACTCACCGGGGAAGATCCACATCAGAGTACCAAGGATGAGACCAGGGATAATCTGGAGACCCCAGGGAAGTCGGAAACTGGCATCGCTCTGAGGGGATGGAGAAGAGTTAGTGAGCTGGTTCGACTTGAGCTAAGTCCGAATGAAGCGAAAGTAGACTCACATTAATGTATGATGCTCCTAGCTGTACAAAGTATTGCAAGAAAATACCGCTCATGATGGAAAGCTGTTGGATTGAAACGATACGTCCTCTTTCGTTTCAAAATCGGAAGTCAGCAAGATTCGCTCGTGAGGTATAGAGGCTATGCGTACCGAATAGAAGGTTTTGTGATCTCGGCTTGATAAGTAGTGACAACTGTAGAGGAAGAAGTAGCGGTTCAGTCCTCGAGAATCGAAATGAAGAACCTGAAACGAGAAATCGACGAACTCGCGGACAAGATTCCGACTGAGAGACCGGCGACAACTCTTCCAGCTATGAGAGTGGCGACATTGTTTGATGCGGATTGAATGACACAGCCGATCACCCAGATCCAAGCTCCAACGATCTACCACCCAAAAGCATTTTATAAAGAGTCAGTTTAGCTCAAAACGTCGATAAGAGTCAGTTTAACCTTACGATAGTCTTCTTCCTACCAATCTTATCCGCCAGATACGAGTTGATCAAAGCTCCAGCAAAACTACCCGCCGGCATAGAAGCAGTGATTCCTCCTTGAAGTGAAGAGTTTGGGTGATTGAATTGATCGAGGTAGTAAGGGTTCGAAAGTTGACCGCTCATCGACGAGATATCGGCACCGAACAAGACTCCTCCAATACATGGCAGAGCTCCAACGATATAGTTGTTCGAGGTAAACCGAGTAACAAGTGAACGTTTGATAGGAGGAGACATTGTCGAGCTTGCGAAGGAATCGTTATTGCGGTTGAATTTCGAGGTTAATCTGCAGCTTCAGCTAAACGCGACTGCGTAAGGTGTGTATAGAGTCGACGACGACGTCCTGTAGATTTGAGCGAATGAGTAAAGAGCGTCAGGTCGAATGAACGGTAAGTTTTGATCCGGACGAATCTTTCATCCTCTCAGCTCTACAATTCCCCGCTCGATGTTGTCCTCCACTTCGCTATCCCTCTATCTAATCCTCTGTACCCTTCAGAACCGGATACTCCCCACCTCGACACATTTAGGATTTCGCGCTAGTAACGAATTCGGCTTGCGAAAGTTCTTGATTTTACACGCGGTCAAAGTTCTTCGAAAGTCCCGCTTTCGTGCGAAGGAATTTAACGTACAATTTGTCCAAAGTTCATCGTCATCCTCTACATCCGATCTCATTGAAAGGAAAGCGAAGTTGCAACCATCTTTTGCTCTCCCTCGCCCGAAGCTAGTGGCCTACAATAGGCCGTATCCGAGTAGTGGGGCAAGACGAGGGACTCTTGTCAGGTGGTGAACCTTCGAGTAGCTGCGATTGATTCAGAAAGTGTGTGGTGTACTGTATTGGAGAGGGAGCCATTCTTCAGTCTCAATCAATTCAAAAGCCTTACCGGGACCATTTTCGAGTCAACTGTGAGCAATCGATCTGGTGACTCATCTCCATGTCGGAGAGGGAAAAAGGTAGAGATTTGAGAGGCAACAAAGCGAAGAAATACTGCAACGAGCTGGGGACAAAAAGTTTCTTGATGTCTGTGAGATTCGAACTCACGCCCTTTCGGACCAGCGGGTCACTCGTACGAGTTCACCTTAAGCTGGCGCCTTAGACCGCTCGGCCAAAACACCTTTAGAGGGATGCTGGTGAGCAAAATTTTGCATATATAAAAATTAGTCCACACATGAAAATCAGGCAAGTTCTCGGTCACTGAGCTCGCACGCTTGACGCCTCCTACATGCAATGCAATCACCAACCGCCAGCAAGACCCGAAGCTTTTGCAAAGCCGAAACTTCTCTTTTCGCCTTGTAATCCTCATTCAAGTTCAGGACGAAGAGGATGGGCACGTTAACTCTGATGAATGACTGCGAGAAGCCTCCGACGTGAAGAGTACTTGTCTCGATCATGCGATTCGATACAAGCTCAACTCGTCTCTTTCTCCGACGAAAAGCTATTTTTCCGCTTTGTACGGCCAGGAGCAGGGTTAAAGTTTTCTCAGCAACAGACGAGTAGCAAACCAAGGAAGATTGAGGGAATCTTTTACATCACAGCAAGGAATCGAAATCGACCAGATAATCAAAGCGAACAAAAAGGGATAGCCAAAAGAGGTAAAAGAAAAAACGGGTGGGAAATGCTGATCAGATGAGTTTTCTAGGACCGAAAGTTGACAGACTACACGACTTCGTACTTGTCTACACCGAGCAATGAATCGACAGAGTAGTCTACAGGCTCGTTGCCTGCAGAGGGGTTGATGACAGATAGAATCTGGCGACGAGGGAAACAGGTTAGGTATTTTTCGAAAGGATGGAAGAAAGGAAGAGAGAGAAAGTCTCACCTCGACACCGCAGATACCCTTTTGAGAAACGAAATCGACTCCGACAGGGAAACAAGCGTCGGCATCATCTCCTGCACACTCGAATTCCATACTTCCGCTAGTCGTTCCCGCTGCTTCGCTAACTTCATCGATCGTCCATTCTAATCGACCATTCATCGGGTTGAGGGTATATTCTCCGTGAGCTGGAGCATCGGTAATGGAAGGTTCGGCACCAGGAGGGAGAGGAATCGAGATGACAACGTTGTGAAGGGAGAGAGAAGAGTTTTCGAGTTCGTACTCGAGGTTGACGGTAAGGTTTCCAGAATCGGCAGAAGGCCAACAGTTGACTATCGCGAGTGCATCGACGAGTCAGCATACATGAGTTGATCTGCAGGAGAGGGAGTGGGAGAGAGCAAGGAACTCACTCGAAATCGGAACTACAGACTCGTCGGTTCCAGTCATCCTCCATTTTAGCACACCCAAACCTTGGCCGACTGGGAATCCCTTCTTTCCTTCCTTCAATTTGATCTCTCCTCGTTGAGCCCAAACTGCCTTGTCGACGTTCGGGTGAGTTTTGAATTGTAAATCGTTCTTACCGCCTGCTGAAGCGGGAGGTGGAAGTTTGACGAGAATGGTAGAGAATTGAGGATCCGAGATTCGAAGGTCGAGGTCTCCTTTGAGTGATAGAGAATCGATACCTCCATCTCGGTTGAGAGAAAGGGAAAGGGCCTCTCGAACGACGAGGTGAACGCTACAAGGGAAACGAAAACAGCTGATCAGCTTTCTGCAAGACGGCGCATAGGGGACTTCAAGAATAGTTTCGAAGCTTACGCAGCTTGTTCGACTTCTCCGAAGGGGTTTGCATCTTTCGAAGGAGCGGGAGGAGCAGCTTGTTGAGAATAACTTTGTTGCTGTTGCTGTTGTTGCTGGTAATGTTGTTCAGCCTCTTGCTGCTGTTGAATTTGATGACTCAAGAGAGGCATGTCATCTCCGACGTCCAATCCTCCCAAGGCTGCTGCCAGCTCGTCGTCCTTTTTCCTTCCTTTTGCCGCGCCGAGCTGCATACCTTTCGATTTGAAAGGTTTCGACGATGGTGCAGGAGGTTCCCGGTCGTAAGAGGAAGAAGAAGGTCCTCCTGGAGCAGGGTAAGAAGAGGAGGGTCCGTTGTTGTTCGAGTAGGAAGGTTGAGAATAGGGAGAAGGAGCCGAAGGGTTCGCGTAAGGGTTTTGACCTCGTCGAGTCATCTCTCGTCGTTGGTGTTCTAGCTGCTTGGCTCGTCGTTTGAGCTCTTCCTTTGCCTCGTGTTCCTTGTTCTAGAGTTTGTACAAATTGTAAATTGGTTCATAATCGTTAGTTCTCGCCGCGAAGCTTTCAAAAATAAATAAAAAGTGTTTCCTTACCCTGGCGATGATTTCTTGGATCTTTTCTTCGTGACTCTCCATCTCAAGAACGTTTCTCACTTGACCCAAGTTTACGTTTTCTCTCCACCCCATACTGATAACTTCGTCCCACGCTGACAAAATTTCGAAATTGACTCTCATAACATCCAATTCTCCGATCGCACCCCCTCTTCCGCCGCTTCCAAGTTCCGTAGCGATTCTAGTGATGAGCGAAAGAGTCGAAAGGTCGAGGAGAATGTTGGATTGAGTGTTCGTAATCAAAAGAACGTAGAGGTCTTCTAGAGGAGTGTAGACGAATCGAACTCCTGACGATTCTACAACAGTGTGCTCAGAAGTGGGAGAGACTAGTCGTGGGAACGAAGCCAAAAGGGATTCCAAACGAGGTCGAGGCAGTCCGACGAATTGACGCGAAAGTAGCGCTGTTTGAGTTTCAAGATCGTAGTCAGTACGTGTCGTATCACCTCCTATGACTCCAAGCGCTCTCAGAGACTCCTAGTGGTCTCTTCACGGAAGTCGAAAACAGTTCGGAAGGATGATCGAGCGAAATCAAACTCACGTTTCCCGCTTTTTGTAACGATACTCGCCGCTAGTACAACCTGAGTGAGCGCATCGTAGAATCGGAGCGTGTGTTCGTGATCGTGACGAGTGAGAGTTGAGGTGAGACCAATGTACGTGGAGTTGATCAAGAGGAGAATGTCATCGGGAGAAAGGAGGAGCACAAGGAAAGGGTTTGGAATCAGTAAGTGTCCGCTGACTAGTGTGTGACTAGACTCACCATTGTGTTCCGAGTATGGGGAGAGAAGTGCTTGAATCCAAGATCCGTCTTCCGAATGGAATCCTTTCTTTGACTTCTGACTCTTCACATTCAACTCTACACATTGGCTCACTGACGAAACAAGACTCTACGGACATGGGAGAGTCGAGTTCACCTTCGCTGCATCGACTTCCGAACTGTGATTCTCCCGATTCCGGATCTCTGACCTTTTCGCCCTTTCAAGCTGAGTGGCTCTACGGACGACGGTCGTCAGCTAGAGCTGCTGGATTTAATCTCGGTCGGAACGTAGAGAAAACGCGCTGATGGGAAGGGCGTTGCTAATGAGGGCTTTCTTTCGCAACCTGGGTTTGACGGAAAGCTACTTCGCTCTTTTCAGGTTCGTAGTTCCTCAGAGCCTCTTCTACCTCAGTCCAATCTATAATCCTGCTCCTTCGAGTCAATATAGCAGGCTGAACGTTGATGAAGGGCAGCATAGGGTGCGTTATCTTCTTCTCCTTTCCTACTTTTCTCGTTCGCTGATGCTTCCCTGCACTTTACTGATCAAAGAGCGCCACCATTCGTCCTTTCACGCTTGTTTCTACCAGCACACCATCGGTCGGTACTATCGCAGCGGATTGACTGGCGAAGGATACTCGTTGAATTCTTTTGAGCAGATTCGCAACATCATCAAACAAGAATCGCTGCAGCGGTCCCACCTTCCGCGCCGCAACTCTGACCACAATTTGTCGTTGAGCTACCTACGAAACAACACAATCCTCGAGCGAGCTGTACTTGAGGAAATGAAGATTGTCAGGCAACGCAAAAATCGCATAGTCGTCAAATTTCTCAGACCTCGCGACTGTTCCTCCACCGATCCCCTGTCATGTTTGTATGGCACCTCAGGGTTAAGATAGAGCGGAAGTGTTGGAGGAGAAAGCAGAATTGGGGATTGTTGAGAGATATATCGATTGGGAAGTTCGAAAAAGCTCGAGGTGCATTTCACGTTGAAAGATTGTTTTGGGTAGTTCACGTCGCGTAATGTAATGTCGAATGTTTTGTTACCAGAGGAGAAGTTTGTTCGAGCCTAGCTGCAATTGCAATCAATCTCTCGACGACGGAATCCGAGGTCGACGCGACTTTTGAATTTGCAACCCTCTTTCACTTTTCCACGCTTCGAGAGACCCACACGACTAGGAAACATCAAGAGAGGAATCTGACGCAGTTTAGCTAGCTACAACACTGAACCGGTGAGTCTACGAATCCCAGAGTCTTTCGAAGGGATTTCCTGAGAGGTCTCCCCTTTCCCCTTCTCCTCTCACTTTCAACTAACGATACCCCTACTCTAGAGCACCTCAATTGACAAGTATCCAGTCTAGTCATCTCTACAAGTGATCTCCCTCGATTCCCCTTGTTCATTTGTCGCTCCCACCTTCGCTTTTCGATTTCCCTCCTTTCATTCCCTCTCCTCCCCTTCTCACTCAACAACCCTCTTTCGACGCGTTCTACTATTCCGATCGATTCAGGATCACCCTCAAGCAACTTGAAAGTACTCGAACAAGTTAGAAACGCGCTCCAGTCGGAACTAGAACCAAAGTTCAAAGGAAGGAACTTGTTCAAACTGCACACGCCTCGATCCCTTTCAACTTCCAGAAGAGTCAGAAGTATCTAGCACGAGTAATATTGGAACCTGTGATCGTTCAAGTGAGTCTTTCAGTCTATCTCATGGTTCCCGAGGGAGCAGCTTTCGAGAGAGGAGAAAGACGAGAGGAGGGGGAGCGTGGGGAGGTACACGGACAGCACGGGAGTCCTTGTCGCTCTCGAGAGGTAAAGAGTCAGGTATAGATACTGTTGGACACGCGAACTGGACCACCTGGACCAAAGTTGGGCTCAGAGGGATCAGCGAACTTTCCTTAGAAAACGCGGTACAGGCCGAGCAGATTCTGCCGCATAAAGATGGTCACTCGGCGAGCAGGAATTGAACGTGAAACGTCTAAATCGTCGAGTTGCTTTCATAGTCAAGGGCCATCGAGAACCTGTGGTGACTAGAAGAAACTAACTAGACCTCTCCTCGCATTTTGATTACTAGATCAGAATCTCGTTTCAAGATGGCGACTCCTTCTATAGCTTTCCCCCTCTCCCCTACTCCTCAATCACCTCCCTCTCAACTTCCAGACGAACCTAGCTTCCCGTCGACTCCTGATGACCGCAGACGGAGCAAACGAGCTTCAACTCGAGTCGACGATCCCGCTTCTCGTTACCCTTCCCCTCCAGTTCAAACTCCCCCTCCTTCTTCCACCACCGCCTCTTCGAACACGACAGGGCACAGAACTCGACCTTCTTACGACCCGAGTCTCGTGATTCCTCCGTTCAATCCGAACAAACGAAGATCGACTGGAAATGGTAGTACACCTTCTTCCGCAGCTCCTAGTCGCAGAAACTCTCAAACTCAGCATCACGGTCTCCCTTCTCCACCTCTGCCGACTCATGCTCACGCTCACGCTGGCCGACCTCTCTCAGTTTCGGCGATTCCTGCAGTTCCAGCAATTCCCCCTTTCCATGCTCAACAACTTCAACAGCCTCAATTCCACGCTCAGCAACAGCACTACTTCCCTTCTCCCGTCGTCGCTCAAGGTGGACCTCAGGGAGGTCAAGGAGCGAGTGTTTCTTCGAGATCGAGACAGTCTGTCGGTTACCTTCCAACAAACTCGTCGTTGGCCGGTCAAGGACCTTACCCTCACCTTTACAACCCGCATCCGATGCCTCGTCAGAAGATTTACTTCGGACCTTACATCTTGTTGCAAACTTTGGGAGAAGGAGAATTTGGAAAAGTGAAACTCGGAGTACATGGAGAGAGATGGGGAGAGGATGTCGCGATCAAACTGATCAAGAGGGGAAATGTAGACACTGCTCAGAGAGGTGAGAAGGTTAGAAGGGAGATTGAGGTGCTCAAGGTAAGCCCCTTCCCGTTCGTCTTTGTGAAAAGCGTCGAAAAGCTCATTAAATTCACCTTTCCTCCTCGCAGATGGTGCGACACCCGAATATTGTTCGACTGTACGACGTCATAGAGACTGAAAAGTACATCGGTATCGTACTCGAATACGCTTCTGGTAAGTGGCCTTCCGTTCCGATTCTCCCCCTTGACTGGAAAATTTACGTAGCTTGCTCGATCTTTCAGGCGGAGAACTCTTTGACCATATCCTCGCTCACCGATACCTGAAGGAGCGCGACGCCTCTCGACTCTTCGCTCAACTCATCTCGGGAGTCTCGTACCTTCACCGGAAAGGAGTCGTTCACCGTGATCTCAAACTCGAGAATCTCCTCCTCGATCGAAACCGCAACGTGATCATCACCGATTTCGGATTCGCCAACCGCTTCAACGATGCCACCACCGATCTCATGGCAACTTCGTGTGGTTCCCCTTGTTACGCCGCCCCCGAGCTCGTCGTTCAAGACGGTCGGTACATTGGAACTGCTGTCGATGTCTGGTCCTGCGGAGTCATCCTCTACGCCATGCTAGCCGGTTACCTCCCTTACGACGACGATCCAGCGAATCCGGAGGGAGACAACATCAACCTGCTCTACAAGTACATTCTCAACACTCCTCTCATCTTCCCCGACTGGATCACGGAAGAACCTCGTCACCTCCTCCACATGATGCTCGTCCCTGATCCAACTCTTCGTTGCACGATCGAAGACGTCACCCGTCACTCCTGGTTGAGGAAATACGCTTCCGCTTTCGACAAGACGGTCGAGCAACTAGAGTATCAAGCTCAAGAGATGGAAATGGGTAAACGACACGCTCTCGAGGTGCAACGTCAATGGCTTCTCCAACAGCAACAAGCTCAACAACTCGCCGCACAAGGTTTCGCTCCAGCAATGTCGAGGAGTCAAACTTCGACTAGTGGAATGGGTTCTCCCGCCGTTGCTGGACTCACGAATGCAGCAGCAGCTCGACACCGTAGCGCGATGGTCACTTCTTCAACCGCAAGTGCTCCTCTATCTCAACAAGGCTTCGACCACTACTCAATGTCGAATCCCCCGGCAACTCCGACTTCCCCTCTCCCCTCGACCGTCGTGGAAGAAACTTCCGTCTCACCTCGATCACGTACCTCTTCGACCGCTTCTCGACCTATGGTGGTAGCAGAGCGATCGTCATCCTCTTCGAAACGCCGTTCGGGAGCGTACGTCAGTTCCTCACCTCCGACTACTCAAGCTCAATTCGTCAAAGCGGAAGCCGATCCCTTCTCGTTCGAAAGTCGTTCCCCTTCCTCCTCTCCCATGGCACCTTCTCTGTCTGCGCCTGCTACTACCACTTCCTCGAGTCCTCCAGAAGATCAAGTCATGCTCGAAGCTCCTCTCACTTCTTCGACAAGTACGCGAACTCGTCGCACGAGTACCCGAGTCCCACCTCCTGCACCATCTTCTGGAGCTTCGAACACCGACTCCTCATCGAGCGATTGGAGGAAGAAGGCTCACCGTGCGACCGTTCAAGTCGAATACGATGGAGGAGCTTCGTCGTCTTCCCGTCGTCGTCCAGTTCCTTCCCGAGAACCTTCTACCACTGAAATTTCGGAAGACTTCGTACCGTTTGAAGAATCGCCTCCCGTCGAGCCAACTCCTGAGGCTCCGATTCCACCAACGTTTGTGACTGTCGATGGAGAGATGATGAAAGTCCCTGAATTGTCTCCCTCGCCGGCACCTTCGATGGCAGTCAGCGTCTCTACTACAACCGAAACTACGCAAGTCGAAGATGTCGCAATGGAAGATGTCGTCGTCGAACAACAACCTGTAGCGGAAGCTTCTCCAGAGGAAGTTTCGACCGAAACTGGTGAGTATCTTTCTCTTTTGCTGTCTAGGCGTGACACTGAATTTGTCATGCTTTGTTTTCGTCACAGCTCCGCCCGTCGTATCTTCTCCTGAAACCCTGACACCTACCATCGAATCTACTCCTTCCGAAACCGTTTCTCCGACCGAAGTTCGTCCCGCGACTCCTCCTCTCATTCCATTCCCAACCCCTTCGACGCCGACTCAGATCAACTCTGAGACGATGGACACTCCTCGCAAACGTAAGAGTTCGAGATCTCCCGCTCAATCTTTCGCGCCCAGCGAAACTTCAAACGTTCCTCTCCCCGCCTCTTCCGCCTCCGCCGACGCTCAACAAGCCAGTCTTCCTCCTCAACCAGTCAAGAAGTCCAGCACGAGTAGCTCTACTTCGACTCAGGTTCCGGTCACTCGCAAAGATTCAAACGCTTCAGCTGTTCAACGCCCTCGAGCTGGTCTCCCCTCGGATCGCTTCTCGATCCGCTCGTTCCTCGGAGGATCGACGACGAGTGTCGACAAGTCTCACTCAGGACCGTCGGAACGAGCTTCGAGCAGTTCCTCGAAGGAATCACCGTTCGACGAAGTTACGAACAGGAGGAAAGCGAACCGACGTCAAAAAGCGATGAGTCTACAACCGTTCCGAAACAGTGTTAGCTCAAAGGTACCGAAACAATCAAAGGCGAATCTCGACGCTCAAATTGCCGCTTCGTCGAGGAATCGTTCGAGCACTCTCAATCCCGGAAACGGTTCGATGGGTCCTCCAGCACTTCCTCCTCCGACTCCTTCGACTCCTGCCTGGGTTCGATCGGCCAGCACTCGTTCAGTCTCTGGTCAGAGTAAACGACTATCAGCCGATCTCGAAGCGAACTGGTCTGGATCTCAAGCAGGAGCTACTCCTTCGGGAAAAGCGAAAGCTGTCATGGATTGGTTCCGTCGTCGAGGCACGAAAGGTTACGAACGTGATCTAGCTCCCATCACTACCGACTTTGATCGTCGTCCTTCCTCAGTAGCCGCTAGTAGTATCAAGGAAGAGGAGAAGAAACAAGAAGTCACTCCCGTCGTCGCCAAGAAGTCTGAACCTTCAGCTCCAGCCGTCGTCGTAACGACCGCTCCCCAGGCTGTCGAAGTTTCACCTTCTGCGCCTTCGTCTCGATCGGCCTCGGGAGCCCAAAGCGACTACAGTATCGCTTCAGCTGTCTCAACCGCCGCGACGACCGTTTCGACTTCTGGCAACTCGACCGTTCAGTCGAAACCTGCTCCTTCTCTTCCTCCAACGATCGTACAATCCTCTGTGCCTCAAGTTCAAGTTCAAGGTCCTGCTTTCGCACCGACCAAGTTGAGGTTCCATCAAGGTGCACTCGACAAGAACGCAGTCACTTATCGTTCCCCGAACGAAGTCATCTCGGAACTCAAGACTGCTCTGTGGAACATGGGAGTCGACATGGCAATGGAAGGAGACTACAGTAAATTCTACACTTCTCTCCACATTTCTCGAGCTGATTCGCTAACTACGATTGTTTGTTTTCAGAAATCAAATGCGTTCGCAAGAGTCGTAAAAAAGCTCTCGCCACGACGACGAGTACTCTTCGACCTAACCTAGGAAACGGTAGTAACCACTCTACGAGCTCCTCTATCGGTCCTGCTAGTTCTGCAACTCTCGATCGTCGTACCGGACTACCTTCTTCTCCCTCGTCTCCTTCGATTCCCCAATCTCCTTCGATGGGTTTCCGCTCCCTCTTCAACCGTAGCAAATACGCTTCAGGTTCCGGAGGAGTTTCCCCTTCCCTCAGCAGTAGCGCTACCGGAAACTCTCCAACTTTCTCTTCACCGGGTTCACCAGAACTTGATCCTCTCTCTTCCCCGATGACGACTTCAGTTTCCCAATTCTCGATGCTCTCCCTCTCCAACAATCCTACTCCTACTCCTGCACCTCCTACTCAACCTTTGCCAGTCTACGGAGGAGACAAAACGGCCGATGCCGGAGATGAAGTTAGATTCGTCGTAGAGTTGACGAGAGTCAAGAACTTGGATAGGATGTATTGTGTCGATATCAAGAGGATGAAAGGTGGACCTTGGAGTTACAAACACGTTTACGAACAACTCTTGGGTTCCCTAGAATTGGGTCCAGTCGTTTGAGAATAAAAAAGAACCTTTTTTTCTCTGTAAGTTTTTTTCTACATCCGACTGGGAATCATATCGTCTAAAACTTACACACTGACCTCTCTTTCTCCCG